>QMIH01003977.1:0-12179 GCA_003987875.1 Clarias batrachus | reverse complement strand
ATTAAGTAGTTTGACAATAAGCCAGTGGTCACGGCATCCTCTGCCTATGACATTGAGCCTCAAGACACACGCAATAGATGGTCTAAGAAGGACAAAAGGTATGTTCAGGTGTCAAGACCACTGGAAGTGGCTGAGTACAACAGCAACATGGGTGTGGTAGATGTGGCTGACCGAATGCTAAGTTTCTAGAGGATGGCCACTTGCACTCAGAARTGGACAGTGCATGTAATTTTGCCCTTTTTTATTTTGGCAATCACCAATGCATGGCTTCAGTAGATATTTTCTTTGTAATTTCCTTGTTGTGTTCATGGTTCATTTTCGAATATACTAACTTTTGTTGTCCACTGGGGTGGACCCAACATATTGTGAAAATAAAACTTTAAAAAAAAAAAAAACATGTCAGTATGCTCATTGCCTTTCAAACAATTGGAAAAAGGAAAAATAAAAGTAATTTGAAAATATTTTTTTTCCTGGTAGTCAGGAGGATATATGAAAGAGTGTGCTTGAAATTGGTAATGTGGTTTTTTAAATTGACAGTATATACGGACTTGAAGATTAAAATGACTGTACGTTGTCAGGGTGATGAAATACTTGTGTAACTTGGGGAGATGAATTAAAAACTAGAAAAGCTTAAATCAGCTAGACAGTGATAGACAATGAAGGAAGTGAACAAGCAAATACCTGGTAATTGTTAACTCAAGAGATCAGATGATTTCATAGTGTGATTTTCTTTAATATCCATAGATATTAGAATCTTCCCAATACACTAGACACCTCTACAAGTGTCAAAAAATAATTCCCATGTGAAACATACAAAAGTGTGTTAGATGACAACATTGCATATGTAACGTTCTGACCAGAACACTATTCAAGAAATAACACAATTGATGTATGCAAATTATTAATTCTTGCAAATAAGAATTTCATGAAAGTCTTTTATGTTTAAGTGTATTCTGGACATGAACCTTTAAAATAGTATATTGTTCAGTTGTATATATATATATATGTGTGTGTGTGTGTGTGTGTGTGTGTGTGTGTGTGTGTGTGTGTGTGTGTGTAATAAAAATATGAAAGAATAGCGTGCTTAAAATTGGTAGCGTGTTTGTTTAAATTGACAGTATATAAGTACTTTTAAATATGACTGTACATTGTCAGGGTGATGAAATACTTGAGTAACTTGGGGAGGTGAAATAAACATTTGAAAAACTGAAACAGCTATTCTTGCTACTGTCCAAAACTGACAAAGATCAAGAACAATACTACCACTTACACCACTATATTGTTTGGGTAATTTTGGCACTATATAGATTACTCAGAATAACCTGCCCTGACTGCATTCAGTCTCAGCATCAGTACAGCTACCAGAGTAGCTGATGTTTAAGTCTTAAGACTTTTAAGGTGAAAAAGAAGATCATGCTGAATGGAAACGATTTCCATTAGCATGAAAGGCTTAACTATGGCTTCTTTCATTAATTCGCTTTTCAGGTCTGCAGAAGTCGCATCAACTGAAGCTGTTAAATAGGGGAAAAATTATGATTAGGACACTACCGTTCATCAAAATGTAAAATTTGAGAACTAATAATTTGTGTTTAACATTGTTAAGCAAGAAAGCAACAGAAGTAAATGTATAGCAATTATTATGGGTGTTAACATCCAAAGTTCCATAATATAATTTGTGACCAGATATTTTTCCAGAAAATCTACTGACAGTGATAATCTGTTTCCTAGTATGATCATTATGTTGCTCTTGTGTACTGTGGATTTGCAGGCAAAACTCAAACTCTAAGCCTCAGATGACTGTAGTTTGTGCTTCACCTTTTGGAGGAGGACAGAATGTTAGGTGATAACACCAATAGATGATAACAACAGTTTTTCCTTATTGTAACTTATAAAGAAAAAGAAAAACACAGCAGTACTGTTGGAGCAGCCCATGTTGTTATGGCTATTTAAGCCATACATAGAATTCAGACAATGATCAGGGGAAGCAGTCAGTCATGACTACCATGGCCCTGTTATTACATCATCTAGTACAGGACTTGTTTGATGAGTTCCCCATTTGAGCAAACCAACCTGGAAATAACAAATCAGTTACAGATATATATGTTCTGTTGAATACTGGAAAACATGCTATTTAAGGTGACAGGTCTATGTCAGATTGTTTCTGAAGAAGGTTTTACCTTTACTTCAAAGGCTATATGATTTACAAATAATTAATGCTGCTATAAAAACAGAAATGTAATATTTACAAAAAATATTTTTGTCCTAGGTGGAAGAGTGGCTTAGCTGCAAGAAAAATGTGCAAACATAAAGAAGGGACAGTACAGTGTATAAATACAAAAGAAAAAGAAAAAACAAACATTATTAAAAACAAATATTTATACACAGGACAGTGTATAAATACAAATGGAAAAACAATATTATATAATATACTGTATATTGCACAGTTTAAAAAGGTCTTATTGCACAAAAATGTAAGATATTGTAACTATATTGTGAGTTATTGTAACTATATTGTGAGTTATTGTAACTATACTTAAGATATTGTAACTACTGTAACTATATTGTAAAATCTAAGATATTATAACAACATTATATTGTAACAGCAGTATATAACAATAATAATAGTGTGCGCGTTACAGGGATTGGTTCACTGGGAGCAGATCTTTGATATCGATACTTCAGACACTTAGGATGTAAGAGTCTATCACTGAAAGAGCTGCCCAGAGATTAAACTGTTTCATGCAGGGGATGAGAGTCATTCTCCAGCAATGATAATAGCTTAGCTACCATCCTCCTTTCTTCCACCTCTTGTACAGTGTCCATGGGAATCCCCTGAACTGAGCTGGCCTTCTTTATCAGCTTGTCCAGTCTCTTCCTGTCTGCAGTAGAGATGCTGCTGCACCAGCAAACTACTTAATAGAAGATGGCTGATACCCTGCTTTGTGCCTTAGGATAGACTCCTGGTCCTGTATTCACAAAGGATCATAAGCCTAAAAGTTGCTCCTAGTGAATACACGCCCTGGTCTCCCACAACCCACAGGATATCAATGTATAGAGGGTGGAGGGATTGATTTTGTCTTGATTATTTTAGATCAAATTGTAAATGTATAAAGATTAGCGGTATAAGGTCCATTTTTTGGAAAAGTCAATATCATCCTAGAAAAAAATATTTTATACATAAATGTAGTACCTTTTTTATTTTAAAGGAAAGTTGGCTTATTGTTAATCCTTTATTGTTAATGAAATCTCCAATTGTTTTGTACATAAGTCTTCTTTTGGCATCCATTCATCCAACCATTTTCTACTGCTTATCAAGTCTGTGTCATGGGGGCAACAGCCTGAGCAAAGACGCCCAGACCTCCATCTCTCTAGCCACCTCCAACAGCTCACACATGGGGATACCTAGGTGCTCCCAGGTCATTTGAGAGATATGTTAGAGTTTTGGTAGCCGACGATTGGTCCGACATGGTCTCTGTGTCAGAATGCAACTCAATCCACAATGCACCGGACCCTGACTACTCCCCCCTCTGCAGGGGCTGGGCCCACAAGAAGATTCTCTCATGTAGCTTTTCCGAGGTGAGCTTGGCCAGGCCCATGGGTCAGATTCAGAACAACATGTGCTGCTCACTAACAAGTCCCTCCCCCTCCCCATCCTACCGTTCCAAGCAAGGTTAGTGGATCCTTTATTCTTTTGACATATAAAATTTTATATAAATATTATTAAATATCTTGAAAGGTATGATTAGTTTTTTTTTTTAGCAGCTGTCATATTTGATTAATTTTATCCTAGCAAACATGTTTCTGTAAAGTTGTTGGTTTCACATTTTATTATTATTATTATTATTATGTGGTGGCAGTGTTGGTGTTGGGATTTTATAAGGTTCTTGGCAAGTTGAGTGCCCAAAGACAGCACTTTATATTTTATTTGATCTCTGATACAATGATAGCTTAAACAGCAAACAGGAACCCGGTTCTAGTCACATGACCCTGATGTAAGTCACATGATTTGAGCAGGGCTCGGTGAGAAAATGGCTGCGTTCTTGCAGTGGAGGCGYTTTGTATTTTTTGATAAAGAAACGGTGAAAGATCAGAGTGAGAATGGAAACTTCGCTTTACCGAAAGGCATATCGGCTTGTGATTCCGGCCGGGGACATGTTGTTCTCGGAGATATCCTTTAATCCGTGTTGACGTTTGTTGCTGTTGTGGCTAGCTAGCATCTTGTATCAGTATCAGGAGCAGTTACAGTGACGTAGATAACTGTTCAAGTTTTAATCCATGACTTCTATTTCTGAATGATTACTGAGTATAACTCTCGGTTTGTATGTCTAGTAAAAGTTTACCGTGTCTTAATTTTGGAATTGTGTATAGACAGTATTAAATACATGTGGTATATAAAGAGTTAAATGGGTCTGTTGAAAATCTCCATGACTTTCTTAACTCCTGTGCTGTACATATGGACGGTCAGATTTGGTTTTTATCCCGATCGTTGCAGCTGACTTCCTTCCAGGCTTATAAACTGCGGGTGACACATCTGTACCAGCTGAAACAACACAGCATCCTGGTGTCAGTGGGTCAGGACGAACATGGCATTAATCCGCTGGTAAATCCTTATCTTCATCTGCTTTTAGATTAGCAGATCGATGCRSAMTCATATCCATGTTTTGTCTGTCTGTGTACACCTGTGATTCAGGTAAAGGTGTGGAACACAGATAAGAGAGACAGCGGCAGTCCTTTGTGCACTCGTATATTTCCAGCCATTCCTGGAAACAAACCTGCAGAAGTGTCCTGTCTCGGTGTACACGAGAATCTCAATTTCATGGCCATAGGTAGAGTACTTGTCTGTGTATTCAGGAATATTGTTGTCTGGGTTGTTGGTTATCAAGCATGATTTAGATGTTTAAATGTGTATATTGCATGACGCTTTGTTAAAACATACGACATTAGCACAATACCTAGGTGCCGATTTGATTCGCATTGGGATTGTGRAAGTAKCACAATTTTATAAAAGTCCAGATTCAATATATAGACATTKTATTATAATTTTAAACAAACTTTGCAAAGATRTCTTGCCTGTCAATGTGTGAATAATTCCTCCCCTGTAGGAGCTGTACCTGTAGGATTATAGAGGAATGGCAATKTTTTAYCACCTCAAATGCAAACATACAACAATTATAAATCATTAAAACAATCTATTTTGAAGTTAATGTAGTGATGCATGAATTGCCACCCTAACACTCATGATACACAACCAAATGGATGCCCCCCCCATCTCTAAAACATAGCATCTATGAATTGTTTTAGGAATCTTCTTTGTTTGTGTCTGATAGCAGAACTGATATAACTGATACATTAAATATAKACCAGGGTTATGTTTCYTTTCTTTTCTTCTCTTTATAAATATTAAATAAAATGGGCGGCACKGTGGCGTAGTGGTTAGCCCGGTTGCCTTGCACCTCCAGGGTCCAGKTTTGATTCCCGGCCAGGCTCGATTYCGTCTCTGCATGGAGTTTGCATGTTCTCCCCGTGCTTGGAGGGCTTCCTMCAGGTACTCCGGTTTCCTCCCATAGTCCAAAGACATGCAGATTAGGCTAAGTGGCGTTCCCAAATTGCCCATAGTGTGTGCCCTGCGATGGATTGGCACCCTGTCCAGGGTGTATCCCGCCTTGTGCACCAAGTCTCCTGGGGTAGGCTCCAGGCCCCTGTGACCCTGAATACAGGATAAAGCGGTATAGAAGATGAGTGAGTGAGTAAATAGGAAGTCATTGGTCAATCTCTCTGTACTGCTAGATTGTTTGYAAGCTGTTTYTTGTGGTTGGTGGCATGGTGGTGTAGTGGTTAGCACTGTCACCTTGCTCCTCCAGGGTCCGGGTTCGATTCCTGGCCATGTTCGATTCCTGTCTTTGTGTGCATGGAGTTTGCATGTTCTCGCACAGTCCAAAGACCTGGAGATTAGTCTAATTGGCGTTGCCAAATTGCCCGTAGTGTGTGAATGAGTATGTGAGTGTCTGTATGTGAGTATTYTGCAATGGATTGGCACCCTGTCGGGGGTGTACCCCGTCTCCTGTGATAGGCTCCATGCCCCGGAAGCCTGAATACAGGACAAAGCGGTATAGACGATGAGAGAGTGAGATATTACTTGCTCCTACACAGCAGCAATTTCTCTAATCTCTAATCGTTTGTGTAGAAAGGTGAAATCTATATAATAGCTTTATGCRATAAAATTTTCAATACATGTAACTACAAAGTAATTATAAATGCAGTTATTGTAAGTGTACAGTATGTTTACATTATTGTATTAAGCAAATAAAAATGAAATAAAAAAACTAAATGTAAAAAGAAAACAAAAAATCTAATGTATTAAGTGTCATGTGGTTTTCAGGCTTTACCGACGGCAGTGTTGTTTTGACTAAAGGTGACATTACGAGGGACAGACACAGTAAAACCCTCACCCTTCATGAGGGAAGCTGTCCTATCACAGGTCTGGCTTTTCGCCAGGCAGGAAAAGTCACCCACTTGTTTGTCGCTACTCTAGAGAAAGTGCAGGTATGCTTTAGTTGTTTCATTGAGAAAGTAAACACTTACTCCTTTTGTACTTGCAATATGGAGAGTATAACTTTACTTATTATTGTCTGCATTGGTTTGTTGTGTGGCCAGTGTTACACGTTATCTATGAAGGAGTATCCTCGTTTGGAGCTAGACACCCACGGCTGTGCCTTGCGCTGCTCTGCCCTCACGGACCCTTCCCAGGACTCACAGTTCATTGTAGCAGGAGATGACTGTGTGTATYTGTACCAACCTGATGAACGAGGACCCTGCTTTGCCTTCGATGGACATAAAATCCTCACGCACTGGCATCGAGGCTACTTACTTCTGGTTTCCCAAGACATCAAGTCACCTAACAAGTAGGAGTCACTTGTATATAGTATCCGTCCATGTTTGTTGATCATTTCAGTTTTTTTTTCCTCACAATTTTTCTTTTTGGAGCATAGTTACTACATAACATTAAAATTCTATGCCTTTCACTTTTTTCCCTCTGATGCAGGCCTGACTTTGGTCCTAGACAGTCTCCAACAGAAAAGCAAGTCTTGACGATTTATGACCTGGACAATAAATTCATCGCCTACAGCGCAGCATTTGATGACATCATAGACGTCCTGGCAGAATGGGGATCGTTTTACGTCTTGACAAGAGATGGAAAGATGTTTATGCTACAAGAGAAGGATACCCAGACTAAGCTTGAGGTCTTCGCATTGTTTGATTGCATTGCTTTATCCTGTCACTTTTGCATTGCTACAAATCCTATATAATTCAGTGTAACAATGGATAGCATTTACTTCAAAGAATTCCAATCAGTACCATTTCCTGTGGTTAGATGCAAGTTCATAAAGAAACTGTTTAATTACTTTAGGGGTACTTTAGGGATGTGTCAGTTAAATATTGCACCTTCTTCCTTGTAGATGCTTTTTAAGAAGAACCTGTTTGTTATGGCGATTAACCTTGCAAAGAGCCAACATCTGGATAACGATGGCCTTTCTGAGATATTTCGACAGTATGGAGACCATCTGTACATCAAAGGGGACCATGATGGAGCTATCCAACAGTACATTCGGTATGAGTCCCCTCTATTAAGAACTCCTAAATTGTCTGGTTACTTGTGGTTAGTTATTGATCTCCGTGTGGGTAACCACAATTACTTTCCTTTCTATAGAACCATTGGGAAACTAGAACCTTCGTACGTCATCCGTAAGTTTCTGGATGCTCAGAGAATTCACAACCTCACTGCATACCTGCAGGCCCTTCACAGGCAATCCCTGGCCAACGCAGATCACACCACGCTGCTTCTCAACTGTTACACCAAACTGAAGGACAGCTCCAAACTGGAGGAGTTCATTAAGGTCTGTTAGAACACAAAGTTCACATTGATCTGGATGAACCAGTAATAAGTAAATGCAAACATTAACCAGTTGGTGGTAATGTTTGGAACCTAGAATCTTTGGAGTACAACAGTAATGGTGGGTTGATATTAGCATGTCCTGTCAAAGAATTTCAAGTCCTGAATGTTAGTATTGTTTATAGCTATAGGTAGTGATACCTCTCAATTAATCTGTTTGTTTTGCATTCGTACTTGAAAATCTGGGAATAAATAAAATATACATTTTTAAATCTAGCTCCAATTGTTTTGCTGAAGTTTGTTAGAAAAACTGAATGTACTATATGTAATATAATGTACTGTACTGTCATACAGTATACTCTTACCGGCCACTTTAGGTACACCTTGCTAGTACTGATTTGGACCCATTTTCCCTTCCCATCTTCTTGTCATGTCATAGATTCAAAAAGGTGCTGGAAACATTCCTTTGAGGTTGTGATCCATATTGACATGATTTGCATCATCAGTTATTGCAGATTTGTTAGCTACAATGATGCAAATCTCCYATTTCACCAGCTTCCAAAGGTGTGCTCTATTTGATTGAGATCTGGTGTCTGTGAAGTCCATTTGAGTACAGTGTCACGTTTAAGAGAAAGCCAGTTTGAGATTATTTTAGCTCTTGTGTCATGGCATGCTTTCCTGCTGGTCATATAGGATGGGACATAGTCAGCAACAATACTTGGGTAGGCTGTGGCATTTAAACAATGCTCAGTGGCTTAAGGCTTAAGGTGTGCCAGGAAAACTTGCCCCACACCATGACACCACCACCACCAGGTTGTATCCATGCATACATGTTGTTTACACCAAATTCTGACCCTACCATCTAAATGTCACAGTTGCTTCTACTTTCTATCGTCCAATTTTGCAGAGCCCATGCAAATTGTAGCCTCAGCTTTCATCAGGAATGGCACCAGCTGTGGTCTTCTGCTGCTGTAGCCTATACGCTTCAAGGTTTGATGAGTTTAGCGTTAAGAGATGCTCATCGGCATACCTCAGTTGTAACAAGATGTTACTTGTTACAGTTGCGTTTTCATCAGYTCAAATATACCCAAATTTGGTTGATTATGTATTTGAGTTAATGTGCAGTTGAACAGGTGTACCTAATGAAGTGGCTGGTGAGAGTATATCTATGATGGGTCATAAGAAAGAAGCCATAGAATTAAACAGCTCTATGACAGATTCTTTAATAGAACAGATGAACAGGTTTAAGTAGAAGTGTTATTCAGTCATACCCAGTAAAAGCTAGAATCCAGTGTCAGTGGAATGTTTATTTTTTTATTTACATTGGGATCTTTTTGATTTGAATAAAAATATACATTTTAAAAATGCAAAAAAACCCAAAAAACTACTTACAATTTTTTGCAAGGTCACTGTGTTCGTTTCTTCATGCCTTTCAGAGCAGTGAGAGTGAGGTGCATTTTGATGTGGAGATAGCCATAAAGGTGCTGCGCCAGGCTGGGTACCATAGCCACGCTGTTTTCCTRGCAGAGAAGCACTCCCATCACGAGTGGTACCTGAAGATTCAGCTGGAGGATTTGAAGGTAAGGAACTTTCTCTCAGATCTAAACTCATCTTCAGTACTGTGGAAATGAAATAAGTAATTGACTAGGGTGTTTTGCTATGTAACCTATATGTCCGGCATAGTATGTGGGCCTTCCCATAACTATTTCTGCAACTTTGAAAGGATACAACTGTGTAGAAAGTTTTCCCTTAATTGGAATGTCCAGCATGACAGCAAGAACTCGGGTGGCCTACAATAAGTCCTGACCTCAACTAACCACTGAACACTTTTGGAATGAACAGGGATACAGACTGTGTACCAGTCCTCCTTACCCAATCAGTGCATGACCTCACTAATGCTCATGTGGCTGAATGGGCTCAAATCCCCATAGCTATGCTGTATGAAGAAATGCTTTCCACAAGAGTGAAGGTTATTACTACAGCAAAGGTGGACCATATCTGGTACAGGGTATTCAAAAAGCATATACACGTGTGCGACCATTGCCAATAGAGTATGTTAGTCTTTCAGCTACTCCCGTTGACGGGTAAGCACAGCGAACCATCTGATCCACTCACCACTTAGCACAGGTTTTGCCGGATACCCTTCCTGACGCAACCCTCCCATTTCATCTGGGTTTAGGATCGGCACTGCATCCAAATATACATCTGAAATAAAATTCTCATAAAGACATAAATATTATTTACTGAAATTATTAAATATTAGAAGATGTGGTTCTAAATGATTGGAATCCATGTATTTATTTTTTTGTTTTCATGTTATTGCTGTACACAGAACTACCAGGAGGCTATGCGCTATATTGGGCGTCTGCCGTTTGAGCAGGCTGAGACTAATATGAAGCACTACGGTAAAACTCTGATGCATCATGTTCCCGAGGGCACCACTGTGCTGCTAAAAAGGCTTTGTACCAATTACCAACCCACCCAGGACACCACTGACCGGGACAGTGTGGACAAATTAGCAATGGACAAGGTGATTTTCTTTTGTTTGTTTGTCCTCTTTCATCTTGAGGCTGTAGTAGTGGGTCAGTGCTCTGTAGTGGAAACATGACTGGTTTATATCCAAGACAAGGAAATAAGTGGTGTTGATGTGATATGTGCAGGTATTATATTAAGAAACAAGATTCCTAGAGGTATTTAGGAACTGGAGAGAAATTGTCCTGTTTTAGGGTGATCACTGTCTCTTTGTTGTATACTGTATGATTGCAGCACATACTCATTTACATAGTATAATTCAACTACTATCTTATTAAGAAGTAAGAACACAGAGCAAAAAACAATCATTATATTTTCAAGTCATACAAAGCATATGTGCATCACATATGTATTGCATAATTAGGACTTTTAATCTAAGTTGATAAAAATAGCAGTTAAGAGGAACACAATATTAGACTTCAATTGAACTTTAGAATATGAACTTTCTTAAAAAAAMCACTTTAATCTAATGGACATTTTAAACCTGTTTCAATTAGCATTGCCATTTAAAGTAAGTAGTCAATTATTCAATTCTTGTTCATGGTGATCTTAACGATAATATGCAATACACTTGCTCACTCAAATGTTATGTCATCGACCCCATTTTGAGCAACACCTAAAGCGGTGTTATTTTCTGCCCAGTGTCAAAAAATATGTCTTCCACATACTCTGACCTTTACTTGTGATTCTCAGGCCAGTTCAGAAGAATTTATCCCTATCTTTGCTAATAATCCACGAGAGCTGCGAGCATTTCTTGAGCACATGATTCATGTGGAACCATTGTCACCGCAAGGTGTATATGATACACTTCTTGAGCTTCGGCTGCAGGATTGGGCTCATGAAACGTATCCGAAGGTAAACATGGTATATTACGCTTATACAGRATATAATATTTAATATTTGCAAGATTAAAGAACTTGGGATCAAACTAATTTTGCTGTACAATTAAGTATATATATATTTAAATGATATAAAATTAGACAATAAAGTACATTACTATAGAAAGGCCAGGATTTCCAAGAGATGTCTCCAACAACCATTTTTATTCTCCTTTAGAAAAAGACAGAACTGCAGGGGGCAGCATTGTCACTGCTGAGGAGTGAAAACACAGTGTTTGATAAAGCACTGGTTCTCTGCCAAATGCACAACTTTAAAGAAGGAGTGCTCTACTTGTATGAGAARGGCAAACTGTAAGGACACTTTTGTAATACTTGTTCTTCTGTTAAGAGCAAATATGGCAGTGATGGTCAACAATCTTTTCTAATAAATGAAAAGGGCCATTGATTAGTCGCCCTTTACGTAAACAAACTGAACAGACTCAGTAGTACCCGTTTCTATAAATTCAATGTCTTTCTGTAGGTACCARCAGATCATGCACTACCACATGCAGAATGAGGAGTATTCTAAAGTGGTGGAGGCGTGCAAGCGCTATGGCGATCAGGAAGTTTGTCTGTGGGAACAGGCTTTGGGTTACTTTGCACGGAAAGAAGAAGACTGCAAGGCTTACATTAGTGAGGTCTTACAACACATAGATCAGAATAACCTCATGCCACCACTTCTGGGTAAGTTGCCAGTATGCAGATGCATTTTCACTTCACTGGTTTTCACACCTCTAGATGTTGCACCCTGTTTGCAACATAGATTTTTTTTTTTTAAAGATGCTTTGCCATATTGGCTGATTATGACACGTCCTGTTGTAGTTTGAATCCATGTGTCACTTAGTTTAGTGCTTTCAGTTCTAATGATATTGCAATAA
>QMIH01003976.1:6595-25261 GCA_003987875.1 Clarias batrachus | reverse complement strand
AAATTAACAAAACGCAAAACAAAATAACAAATTAGTTTTGAGTTTTGTTATTTTGTTTTGGGTTTTATTATTTTGTTTTTGAATTTGATATTTTGGTTTTGTTATTGTGGTTTTTAATTTGTTATTTTGAAATAGGGTTTTGTTATTTTGTTTTTGGTTTTGTTATTGTGGTTTTTAATTTGTTATTTTGTTTTCGTTTTGTTAACTTGTTTCGCACTTCTCAGCCACCGTAGTAAAGTGATGCATGTGGGACACAAGAAAGCGAACGTTTACAATTACCATGCAATGTTTATAATTAAATATTTACATTTAAATAAAGATCATTCAGAGCTAATAAAACAAAGTGATGAGATTTAAACTGTGTCATTCTTAATTTGTCTTATTTCTTCTGCTGAGTTGTTTTGGTTGCGTAGGGATGCAGCTTTTAGTATGAGGATCTTTGTTATTACACTTTTGCCAAACTTTTCCATGTTTGAAGATATTATGAACTTCAACAGTTATTATGTGCGAATAACCAGAAACAGTGGCGTGAAGATACAAGCTATGTAACGGGAAGTGTGCAATGTAGCGTAGCTGAGAGACAAGGAAGGTAGGGCTGATCACAAGCAAGAAATGGACAGCACATGTGTTGACTATCTTGGTTATGGTAAATGGAACAGTGAAGGAGGGTGAGAGATTGCGTAATAAAGACCTGAAGGGGCTGTCTATGGTATCAAGCATGACTCTTTGACCTACGCAATATTTAGGGGCTTTAGAGCCGTGGCGATCCGCCTGTCTTTTATATGTTGTGGTGGACTGTAGATGAGTTCTTCTCACTTGTAACTACGTCTGTTTGCAGTTTTGAACAAAGTGTGGAGCAGATGGGATGTTTACTTCCTCCTCTTCCTCCTCCTGCGCTGGGAACAGTGGTGGCTGGTAGACATACCCATGGATGCAAATGCCTGGGAGTTATGAGCATACTCGACCCAAGCATGTCCCTGGTTCTTTCTCTCTGTCTAGCCATTGGATTGGGAATGGAACCCAGATGACAGACAAGGAGTGGCCCAGTGAGTTACAGAACATCTTCCAAAATCATGAGGTAAACTGCAGACCTTAGATTTCTTGGGTGGGGGGGGGAGCTTGGGGAATGGTGCAAATTGGAAGAAGTGATTTACAATGGTCATGATACATGTGTTTCCATCAGACAGGGGGAAGACCTGTCATGAAATCTAAGAAGGTGTGTGACCAAGGACATTGTGGCACTGGTAAGGGTTTGAGAAGATCAGCATGAGATCAATTGTCATGTTTCCAATGTGTATAGACACATTCTCTCCCAGCATGGGCCACAAGAAGCACTGTTGAATGACATTAGTCCAGGCAGAACTTGCGTGACAACAATGTCTTGATCTATGGCGCCATTTCAGGATCTTCAAGTGTAGAAGAAGTGGAACAAAGACACATTTACAGAGAACATTACTGAATCCAGGTTCATGAATATAGTGCTAATTCATTAAACGTTCAGCAGCAACAACTACGCACTGAGATGGGAGTAGAGTCTCACATGTCCTGGAGGAAAGGAAAGAACTGTCTCGACAAACATTTAGTCTTTTGATGGTCCATAGATACTCAAGGTTTTTATGATCAGTCCATACAAGGAATGGAAGCTTGTTTCCTTCAAGCCAGGATCTCCACTGTTCCAGGGCTAGCTTARCTTAGGGCTTAGCTTTGACCTCCCATGTTGTGGAGCCTCTCTATAGGAAATAGATAATGAGAGAAAAATGATCTCTGAAAAATAATGCCTCCAATGCCAGTGTTGGAGATGTCGACCTCTACTACGAAATGATGCGAAGGTTTGAGAGATCATGAGGATGTGGGCTGACGTGAGCCTTTCCTTAAGGTTGGGGAATCCTCTTTCTGCTTTCTGGAAGCGCATCTTGGAGAAAGTCAGAGATGTGAGTGGGGCTGCCACAGATCTGTAGCCCCTAAGGAAGCAGCGGTAAAAGGGCACTGTAACACATGGCAGCGATTTGGCCCATGATGTTTTGATGTTAGCTAGTCGATAAAGTCAGGGGACACAGAGAAGCAGTTTTTAACTGTGGTGTCTTCTCGAGCAGATAACGTAGTAATCGTAACATTATGGTAGCTAATAGCAGAGCCTCCTGCTCATCCTCTAAAAGATGTGCATATCCAGATCGATATTAATGCGTCATCATCCTGAAATACAGGCCGTTCAAAGCTATGCTGCTGGCCAGGGCTGCTGATTACCAGCCTAACCTAAACCTAAAAGTACAAAACAACTCAATCAAAAAGATAAGTTGAAACTGAGGGCCCTGAACTCAAATTAAAGAAAACAGAACAAACAGCAACTAAGGAGAAAAACACAAGGAAAGGTGCATATAAACATAGGCTGGCCTTACTAAATAGATGGGATGGAAAATACATAATTAACCCAACACAAGATAGTAATTTCTCTCACATCATCTATACCACTTAATCCTGTATTCAGGGTCACGGGGGCCTGGAGCCTATCCCACATGTTAGGGTCCACCCTGGACAGGGTGCCAATCCATCGCAGGGCACAGACTCACGGCAATTTGGGAATGCCAATTAGCCTAATCTGCATGTCTTTGGACTGTGRGAGGAAACCGGAGTACCCCGAGGAAACAGGGAGAACATGCAAACCCCATGCACACAGAGATGGGAATCGAGCCTGGCCGGGGATCGAACCCAGACCCTGGAGGTGCAAAGCCACAGTGCTAATCACTACACCACCTGTAATTTAATACAAATTAGTTAAATAAAGTAAGTATTTACAAACAAGAAATCACATAAATAAAACAAACAAGCCTCAAAATAAGTCCAATCAGACCAATCAGTCCCAGTTTAAGCTCTTCCACCTCCTCCTGCAGAAGCCTTCAACATGTGCACCATCTTCTGGCCAGGTGGAGGAAGATCCATCAGAAAAAAAAAACAATAATTAGACAGAATGCCCTCTAAAATGCATGCACTTGAAATACAGTAGATACCAAATCTGGCAAAATCAAATATAGTCCATGAAAGCGACTATGTGGAGAGGTGGAAAGTAACGAATTACTCCATACTCGCCTTACTGTAAATGAGTAGTTTTTTGTGTACTTCTAGTTTTAGCTCCTTTTAGTTTAGCTGATGGACTCGTCCAGGTTAACACCTTCCACTTTTCCCCGATGAAGTCATTTGCCGTGTTGCAGTCCGTGAGGTTGTGGGTTCTCGTTTTGATGGATCTCCTCCCAGTTAGATTGGATGCATCGCTCTGTAAATTGTTTCTATAGAGTCTGCGTCTCCATCATGATCTCCATCATCATTCAATTCTCTCCTGACCTTCTGATTCCCACGGCTGATGAGAAGTTTCTGATATATTAGCCCTAGATTTCTGCTCTCCGACTCCTTCTGAGTGGTGGATAGTGAGACCTTCACCTCTGCCCTGAGGAGGCTGTTTGGTGATTATGATGTCTGCTCATGGTTACTTTGGCTCATCTGTTTATTAGTACACCAGTTGTTTCTTTCTGCTTCACGGCTTGTTGTAATTGTTATAACCGACTCATTTGCAATGGATTTAAACTGATTTCTGATATTCTTCTGCTTCATTGACTTGCTTTTCTCACATAAACAGTTCTTTGGCATTCACATTGATTTTTACAATCATCACATGAGAAACTCAGGGCACAAGCAACAGTAGCCATTTAGCGCTACGAATTATTAGAACAATTAGTCTAACCGAGTACATCCGGGCAAAAAGAAATACTTGTCAGTCACATGTTCCAAATTTGCTGAATTGAAAATTTGGGGTGGGTAAAACATCATGTGACATTGTTTAACACACCAGGATGTAAATATTAGGATCTGAGCCTCGGATTGAAAAAAAAAAAAAAGGAACTGGCCCTGCTTCTAGCCAAACTACTTTTGGAGGAGCCTTCACAAACCTACTTTAATCAATAACTATGAAGTGCTTATGACCCCTAAAAAGGAACAAAATCCTTTATACAAAAAATATATATTTAAAAAAATCCTTAGAAATAAACAGATAATAAGATGTCTAACGTCGACATTTAATTAAAATTATTCTTTTAGAACCAACCTTTATTATAGATGTGTAGCTGTAGTGCTGATTTTCTAATATCATTTATTTGCTATAAAAAAAAACTCTAAACTGTATTACGTTCATTTGTGTTCGTGTACGATTTAAAATTTTTGAAAGGCATGTGACTTGAGGCAGAGCTCTGATTGGATCTTTTCAAATCGTCCACTGTGCGCCCTGAACCCTCCTACTTTTGTTCTTAGTGAATCAATATTGTTTTTAAATATTTGGGCTCATGTGATTGGACCATGTGATTCTCAGCGAGTCTTTTCCAGCACTTCTTATGGCGGCGAGCGGAGCTGCTGACTGGATGCGATGTGATCAGGACGTTTTTTTATACTAGTAGTAATGATGCGCTGTTTACAGGCCAGGATTAAAAGTTTCATTTTTATTTGGTTTACGCCCCCAAAAATATTTTGCACCAGTCGCCACTGATCACTACATATTGTGAGCTGACGAGGTACAGACTAAACAATAATAACAATAAGAGGTACAGAAATGAAGAAGATTCATAAAAATAAAGAACCAGTTATTTGCCTAAGCATAGCCTCATATGTTACGTTTAATAAAATGGTCTCTGCACATCCACAGTTATGACCAACTAGCTGCATTGTGTCCCTCATGTTCTCTGTTTAAAAAACATTCCTGTTTCTTTCTTTCTCAATTACTCACTCACTTACTAATGGAATAACCATATCCTGGTCACATTAACCCTTTACTGCTCATACCAAATTCTTTTTGCATGGAGTCCTCTGGCTGCTGCTGAGGACACACCGTGTGATCTGTCTGGGATGCCTGTGGTGACTGGGGACGCTTCCACTTCACCATGAAGACGCTCCTGTCCTCGGCTGATGCAGACAGCTGTTCTCTGAGGACTCGTGACTGCAGTCTCTCGATAGTTCAGGACTGGAGTTTCCTACAGTCTACCTGAGCCTCCAATAAGCAACTGGACTCCATATGAACTTCAACACGTCTCCTGTTCTACTGAACTTGCAGCCTCCTAACACACAGTATGAGTGCAGATCAATCCCTGCTCTCCGTTATCACCCAGATGAGGATGGGTTCCCTGTGCAGTCTGGTTCCTCTCAAGGTTTCTTCCYGTYACCAYCTCAGGGAGTTTTTCCCTCAGCACCGTCGCCCTCGACTCGTTCATCAGGGACCATCTGATCATTCTGATTCACACACACTCACATCTCATACACACTTCCATAATTCTTTTGATTCTGTAAAACTTCTTTGCAGCAATGACAACAGGTAAAAGCACTATACAAATAAATGTAATTTAATTTAATATAAAGATGCAGTAAATGACTCCCTTATAGAGAAACACAGTGATTCCACATCTGGACAGGGGACAGGGGCAGCTCAATGGTTAAGCCATTGGACTGTGGTTTAGAAGGTCCCAAGGGTCCCAAGTTCAAATCCCATGACAACCAAGTTGTCCCTGTTGGGCCATGGCACTTGAGCAAGGCCACAACTGCTCAGATGTATAATGAGATAAAAAAGTAAGTCGTAAATACAAAACAACAGTATAAGTAAAAGCATAAAAGATTTAAAATATACACAGAAGTACCACATACTAATTCGCATCACACAAATGATACGCCTGCGATATACTGAGAGAACCGGAGTGCCGTAGTATTCGTGCACATAGATTCCACTATATCTCTTCAACTTGTTCATGTTTGATAGAAAGTCGAAAATGTCCTAAAAGTGTCCCATTTTAGATCTGCCCTTTCCATTTATTACTGTTTCAGGGTCCGGGTTTGATTCCCGTCTCTGTGTGCATGGAGTTTGCGTGTTCTTCTTGTGCTTGGTGGGTTTCCTCCGGGTACTCCGGTTTCCTCCTACAGTCCAAAGACATGCAGGGTAGGTTAACTGGCATCTCCAAATTGGCCGTAGTGTGTGTGTGAGTGTGAGTATGTGTCCTGCGATGGATTGGTACCCTGTCCAGGGTGTACCCCGCCATGTGCCCTAAGTCTCCTAGCATAGTCTCCAGGCCCCCCATGACCTTGATAGTGTCCCTGATAGTGATAGATAGTGATAGAGTGACTGATATTGCCTCGTCTGTCTCATTTTACATGGTCCAGTTTTTAATCTATCCGATGCACGTTTTTCCTTTTTTTAATTTAGAATACCATGGCAACCAGTCGGTATCTGCCTGGAACGGAAAAAAGGAAGAGGAGAAAATCAGAAAAAGGAAGAAAAGCAAGCGCAAAATAAAGGCATGTTCTGCTATAAATAATTTATTGCTGTAGTATTAGTACTCTCACTCACTCACCACCACTTAACCTACATTTCTTTGGACTGTGGAAGGAAACTGGAGAACCTGGAGGAAACCCACCAAACACAGGGAGAACATGCCAACTCCATGCACACAGAGACTGGAATCGAACCTGGCTGAGAATCGAACCCGGACCCTGCATCAGCTCTACTCTTGGCTTGGAGGACCATGGGTCAAATCAGACTCCAGTACCTGGCTGTGATGTCAGTTGAGAAGGACATGCTTGACACAGCTGATCATGAAAAAAAGTGACTGATAGATTTGAAGCCCTTCAGATTGTGGTGTGACACAGTTTAATTCTCAGAAAGTAGAAGAAAAGCTCTCTAGTGGTGTTTTTTAGCCAAAAGAGAAGAGGTGTGCTAGACAGCTAACATGCACGATAGCTACCTAGCAATAGACACGTCCTGAGGTTCATTGTGACTTTGCCGATTTGTTCCAAACTACAAACTGCTCAGATAAAGCATGGCTTAAACAGCGACTTATAATTTGGTGTCATAGGAGTAAGTTCTTAGGTTTAACAGCCTGCAACAGGCACTCACCCTTCAAGTTTTCCATCAGTTTAAAAGAATATGGCAAATAAAAATCATTATAGGTAAAAATGTTAAAAATGGTGGGTCTGACTGTCCAGGGCCCCCAATGGTGGAAGCGTCCTTGTAATTCTGGAATGAGAAATGAGAGATGTGGATCCCAAAGGGAAGGCGCCCAATAAGAGCACTTGGAGTCCTATGCCACGCCCCTGCTGAACTACATGGAGCAGCTGGAGAGCATGCAGCTGGTTTTAAATGCATCTGTTACTCGAATTTAACACTGCATATAAAATAAACAGAACCTACGCCATACTGGATGAGGTGGACGGTTGGTGTTGGGGAAAATGGCTGGACGTGTGCAATGGGGTGCCGCGTGTGTGCGCACAGAACCAGTGCCCTTAGATTCAGAACCTTACGCCAAGTTCTTTTGAAAAGTTGGCAGCTATGCTGTGTGTGTGTGTGTGTGTGTGTTCTAGCTGGTCTAGAACCCATGTTGTCCACAGTGATGTTTAAACAGTTCCTATCTCTCTCTCTCTCTCAAACACACACACTCAGTAAAAGAGGTGAAAACACCTGCAGAGGCGTAAACGAGAAGCGCTTTTACAGCTGTATACCACAGTATGCTGTATTAGCATAGAGGCTAATGATATTCATCCTGCTGTTAGCTTCACTGTCTGTATCCTGTTCCTATAGAGATTTACAGCGCGTTTGTGACGTATCGTCAGGAATCTCCTGGCACTGACGCACTCACACACTCTCCTGCAGTTTACATAAACTCTTACACTCAGTATCGGTAACGTCACGATGCGCACGCGCGGTTTATTCCTCTAACAGGATCACATGAGGATGAGTGTCACCGCGCTGTGTTAGGACATGTCTRTACACTCTCTGTGTGTGGGATGTCATTTACTCTACACGTCTGTCACTGCCAAGGAGTGTGTCTCTGCTGAACCACAAACACACACACACACCCACGCACACACACACTGTTTAATCAAGTTTGAACAAGGAGCAGGAACCCCTGTAAGGAACCCTGGAGGAACCGTGTTTCCTGAGTGTGTAGTGTGTACTGTTTGTGTGAATCATCTCTGAGCCTCGACAAGCCGAGTGTGTGGAGGTGTTCAGACATTCAGGGTCTTTAGGAATGAAATCCCAAGATGTTCAGAGGATTTCTGACACACTACAGCTATATAAATGAAATTCTCTAATCAACCAATCACATGGCAGCAGCTCGGTGTATTTAGACGTGTAGACGTGTGTTCACGACGACCTGCTGAAGGTCAAACTGAGCATCAGAGTGAAGCTGACTTGAGTGAATGAAGACAGTTGGTCAGTCKGGTCTGTATACAGTTCATATCCAGCGATCTGCTGTCAGTAGTGACGGTGAGATGAAGCCTGGTGTYGGTGCCGCGGCTCCCAGACAACACTTTCACCAAAACCCTCATTTCATTAGATATATTAGATAAGAAGTAACGTTCACTATAAATAGCAACATATGAGGTTTGGTTTTCCTGAATGGTTATTTATAGAATGAAAAAAAAAAATCCCGTTTATAATTACTCACAGCAAAGCGACTAAACTGCAGATACCAGAAGGGCAGAACGAGTCAGTCACGTTATTCGGCAGTTTCGTTATTGGTCATGTGACTCTCGCGGTGGCTTTAATTGAACCTGCCTCTGCACTGCTTCAGAGACACGCGCCTGGATTTCGGAGTGATCAGTGGCAGCAGGAGTGTTAGCGTACAGAGTGATCAGTGGCAGCAGGAGTGTTAGCGTACAGAGTGGTCAGTGCTGGAGTGATTCTGATAAAGGTAAGAAAAACACTTGTTATTTTTACCCAGTTTGTTCTAACAGTGATGAATGTGTAGTGTTGTAACTGTGTGTGTGTGTGTGTGTGTGTGTGTGTGTGTGTGTGTGTGTGTGTGTGACTGGTCCTGTTTAAACATAGACAATAAGAAGTAGTGGTGTTTATATCTCATGTGTTTAATACATACATAGCATATAAAAAGTTAAATCATATAATCATATTTCAAATATTTTAATTTCCAACTTTTTATAATCATGAGTTTGAAGTATTCTATTACAAGTTTCAAATTTTCTTGTATTCTTATAATTTTTATAATCATATACTGTATTTCATGTTAAATCATATCTGTAATGAAAGTGGACTGTGTGGGCGGGGTGTAGTGCGCTGTCGTGCAGGTTTCAAGTTAAATCGTATAATCTTCGATTTTAAGTTTCATATTTCACCTTTCATATTTTTATAATCTTATAATCTTACAGTTTTTATAGTCATGAATTTCAAATTTCATATTTCAAGTATCATGTTAAATCATAACTGGGACTCTGGAAGTTCACTTCGCTGTCAAAGTGGATGATGTCCACAAAACGCACACACACACACACACACACACACACACACACACACACACACACACACACACAAAGTCAGTGATCCAGATTCGTGGTCGAGGGACGAGATCAGGCATTGATTGTTTATCCAAAATGAGCATTGTGAGTGTGGTCCATGAAGCTAAGCGTGGGTCGAGATCCGTAAACTCAGTCAGGTAAAGTCACTGGAAAATTGGTAAATGGTAGGTAGATGAATGAGATGAGGAACAGGTGTGCTCGAGCCGGTGAATAGGGCTGAATAGAATCAGTGAACTGGAGTGTGGAAGTCACAGGTGATCATCGCTTGGTTTGACATTTCGTGTTGTGATGGTGACACATGGAACATGGAATGGACTCTGTACATGGAGACAGGGAGAGCTGGTCTGATGGAGGAAGAGTTGATGATGCGCAAGATGGTGATTGGACCTATGAATCTTCGTGAGCGCTTTCTGGACATGGTCTTGAGTGGCAGTTTGCGAGTGGAGAACATGACTCTTTAGCCAACACGATACTTTGGGGCCGTAGAACGATGAGGGTTGGCCTCACACTGGAACATGTTCACAGTGCGTATCACCCATGTGTTTCTACAGTGGCAGACGAAAACCTGGACTGAAGGACCAGCAGACATTTCTGAGTGGGGAATAACGGTGGTTGGTAACCTAGACAGCATTGTACCAGGGACATATTGGTGGCAGAAGTGGGGAGTAAATTATATGCATATTCCACCCAGAGGAGCAAGTGTCTCCAAGAAGCTTTGTCTCACAAGGTCATACATTTGATGGTCTTTTCGAGCTTCTGATTGACGTGTTGGGTCTGACCATTGCTGTGGGGGTGAAAACCAGATGAAAGACTAGGTGTTGCACCAATGAGGCTGCAAAAGACCTCTCAGATTTGTGAAAAGAACAGAGGTCTTCTGTGTGAGATGATGTCTACGGGGGAGGCTGCGGAGATGAAAGATGTGGTTTATCATGAGTTCAGTGGTTTCTTTTGTTAACTTGATGAAGTGATCAGATGGGGGAAAATGGTCAGCAACGGTTTATATGCAAGTGTTTTTTTGGAGGAAGGTAATCCAGTGTCGAAATCAAGAGCGATATGGAACCAGGTGCAGTGGCGAGTGGAGAGAGGTTTGAGTATGGTTAGGAATCTTGTTTCTGGTGCCGATATCTCATGAAACCACTTTCTTGACAACCTCCATGATGGAAGGCCAACAGAAACGTTGCTGTAGAAGGAAGAAAGTGCAGATAGCTCCTGGGGGCCACTCTAACCTTGAGCTGTGGCACCAATCTAGTACTAGAGGATGCATTGCGACTGAGACAAAGTCCGGGAGGGATGTTACTAGGACCCTGCCTAAGACCTAAAGATCTCTTCTTCTGAGGCGGTTATTTTGTTCTTGAGGGAGTCAGAATGAAGACAGGAAGATAGGCATGTGGGGTTCCATTAGAGAACACTCTTCTTTGCCCAATCAATCTAGGGATTGTGCATCCTGAGCCATGGGAGACCCAGATCGACTTTTGCGTGGGTGCTTTTAATAATCGGGGGGGGGGAGATATTTTCAGCATGGCTTCCAGAGAGTTGTAGTGTAAGTGGGGCTGAGTGCTGGGTGACGTGGTGGGTGATTGGAGGGAGTTTGCTGCCATCTAGTGCCTGGACGTGAAAAGGTTGGCTGAATGGGTGAGATGTAATTTTGAGAGGGTTGATCATGGAGATTGTAGGACGAGGGAGCACTGTGACAGAAGTGAATGGCTGCTGAGTGGATCGGCATCATAGGTGGGTGGCGCAAGGAGGTTTGGTTCGTGGCAGGTAATGGATCCTGGTAGTAGTGGTGGCACAGGAGTCAGGAGTTACTTGACCTGACCCATCACAGAGTCTCTGTGACGGTGTGGAGTGTCGTCATAATAAGCTGAATGTGCTGCTGGAGAGATTCTAGAAGAGCACTTTCGCTCTCCAGCGTGGCCCCCAGCCATGCAACCGCTGCTGGATCCATGAATGGCCACGATCTGAGCCTGCGTGGTTCTGTGGAGAAAACGTGTAAGTGAAATGTTGGTGTGTGGTCAGTGAAGCAAAGCATGGGTCAGGATAATCAGATTTAGTTTAAAGCCTCTTACAAGAACTGATAAAAGCTTTTCTGTACTTAGTGTCTGAAAACATCACCAAGTATTTGCTCTGTGTCCTGTTTACTCTGACTCGGCTGAATTCAGCCTCGGTTTCTGAGCTCTTTCATCCTCTGAATTTTATTGGCATGACCCTGATTGGTTTTATATTGTCTGATCATATTTAACTCTTTAACTACAGGGAAGGAGAGTGTAATACAAGATACAGAGACATTCTATACAACCCTCTGATTAAACATTGTGAGAAGAGTTTGAGGAAGAACCACATGTAGGTTTGGTGGTCAGGGGTGCACATACTGTACTTTTGGTTGCATAGCCTTAAAAATGGCTGTAACATTCTGTTGTGTTTCCACAGATATGAAGAGCCGAAGCGTCCTTGTGTTTCTGGTTCTTGTTTTAAAAGGTGTGTTTGTTTTCTCTCTCACTGGTGTTAGTACTAGAACACATACAGCCATTCATTGTGTGTTTTTACTCTGTTTTCCTGCAGCAGTCTCCTCCGTGTCAGCTGCTTATACGATGGCCAAGCTGAACCAGTCCGTTACACTGCTCTGTACTGGGAGATGTTCTGGAGTGATGAAATGGACCCAGCCCCGGAATAAAGGCGTGTGTGTGGCTGGGTGTGATCAGACGTCCTGCTGGTCAGAGGTGGGCTATGAACTCTCTCGTGATCAGTACATGAGGGGGAACCTGTCTCTCACCATCACKGCAGCTRAGTACAGTAAGAGAACCTGGTACACGTGTCAGTGTGATGGCAGAGACGTCTGTGWAATGACTCTCGGGATCGAGCGTAAGTGTTTGGGAAAAACAGAATCACTGATTTGGAATAGGATCACCCCCCCTCCTAAAAATGATGGAACTCATTAGTTGAAGCTGATCACCTTCTCAACTGCACACAAAGCCATTTGACTTTCATCTGTGATCRGCTGTGGTCATGTTGAATAGGTCAGCATGAGAAGCTGGAGCATTTCAGTCCCTGGTAGTGCAACTGAAGTCATCTATGGGTGGGAAAGCCCTGTCAAAAGATCTCTAGGATAAAGTTATGCACAGTCAGGAAATGGATCACCACCTGGAAGCACAGTGAAGTCTGAGAATTAAGAAGTGGAAGGTATTCGGTACAACACAAACTCCCTGGATCAGGACAACAATATTACAAATCTTCCACAAATGTGGCTTGTGTGGGAGGCTCCTCAAGAAAGGCTACATGCATGTGTCACCACATACAGTATACGGGGCAAAATACCATCAAATCCTTAATGAAAATCTGCTGAACTCGGCCAGAATGTTGTCAATGGGAAAAAGGTTAACCTTCCAACCTTCAAAGGCCAAACTTACTGAAACTCATTGAAAATCTGTGGAATGACTTAAGAACTGCAGTCCACAAATGGTCTCCATCAGTGTTTAATGTAATTTGAGCAGTTCTACAGAAGAGTGGGCAAATCCTGCAAAATCTTCTTTTAGCTTGAACTGATTGAGTTTACATATAGTTTTTCAGAGGGGGTGATCCTTTTCCAAATCAGTAATTCTGTTTTTTTATATATATATCTATATATTAAAATATATATATATATATTAAAGGGGGTGATTATTTTCTATACCCACTGTATGTGTGCGCTGGGTTTCCTCAGCTCGTGAGCTCACCAGACAGATGAAGCATGGAGAAGCTCTTCATCTGGACCTGCYCATCACAGAGAACGTTGAGGTGACCTTTAAGCAGTCAGCTGATGATGGCTCTGTCGGAGTGTGTACAGTCGATGGGCGTAAACTGGAGTGTGACTCAGGATATAAGAACAGAGCGTCGCTGACGTCGTCTCTGACTCTGAGTGAAGTGAAGGACTCTGACTGCGGTGTGTACACTGTGAAGGACACCGAGAACGAAGAGGTCATCGCTTCCTATACTGTCACAGGTGAGACTGTTTAATTCTACCTCCTACAGGTGATGGTGTGGGTTTGGGTTGCCAGTACACCCTGGGTGGGAGGTACACACTAGTGACGTACTGAGGTTATAACTATAGTACATCCTGCACTGTGTAAGTAGAAATGTCTCTGTGCCCTGGTTTGTGATCATGCAGTTACCTCTGATGACTTTCCTGAGGCGTCCCTGGGATTTCACTCTGAATTAGAAATGGGACACTGCATATTGACAGTCTCTACAATAGACTATACAACTATAATAACTATAATAGCTTCCACTCTTCTTGGAAGGCTGTCCACAAGATTTTGGAGTGTTTCTTTGGGAATTCCTGTCCATTCATTTTGTAGAGCATTTATGAGGTCTTGCAGATGGGCGGAGGAGGATGGGACCTGTGGGTGGGAGGGTGGGTTACAGATGGAGGAGGAAGGGACCTGCAAGCGGCAGAGGAAGGGAGCTACAGGTGTGAGGGTGGGCTACGGGCAGAGGACAGGACCTGCTGGTGAGAGGTGGGCTATGGGCGGAGGAGGACGGGACCCGCGGGCAGGAGGGCAGGCAGTCAGAGGACAGGACTTGTGGGTCAATTAGAGGTGGTTGGGGGCTTGTGGGCGGTCGGTCCTTGAGTTGTCCTCAACAATAGTAACAAAACGATTAAAATGGAGTTAAATACAACCATAAACATGTAAACAAAACAAAAATACTTTTCTTCTGTTGAAGTAGTTGAGTTTTCTGCTGAGGACGACTGCAGAGGCCCCGGAGTGTCATGGAGGGACATAAGTACACCTTGAGGGCAGGTTTTACCCCACAGACCATGTGATCTGCTATTGTATTGTTATTTTCTGTAAGATATAAATTATTTTGTACCCCATAGCCACAACTGCAATCAAACGTTTGAAATAACTGGCAATGAGTCTTTACTGCCACCTGCAGTTAGACCCTGCACGATCTCAGATTCACTCTGTTCTTAGAGTCTCTGTGTAACAGCTAGAATCAACACCTCAGGTTTAATTAACTAGTACAATCAGTTACATCCCAATTAGAACTGAACATTCTGTCTTTGATTGGACAGCAGAATGTATCTTAGTTTTTGTGTGTGTGTGTGTGTGTGTGTGTGTGTGTGTGTGTGTGTACCCGTGCCTATGACCGTAACAGCTAGAATCAACACCTCAGGTTTAATTAACTAGTACAATCAGTTACATCCCAATTAGAACTGAACATTCTGTCTTTGATTGGACAGCAGAATGTATCTTAGTTTTTGTGTGTGTGTGTGTGTGTGTGTGTGTGTGTGTGTGTGTACCCTTGTGCCTATGACCATAACAACACACATTTATTATCAGACGATTATGATATGGTTCTTTATTTAACCACGCCTGGTGGAACTAAGTAACCGTGACGGCCCTGGAGATCGAGTGTACAAGTGACAGTTAGTATAATTAACAGGGGTGAAAGTAGTTTTAAACTCTTAGCGGTACTCAAAAAATGAGGAGATGGTGGACAGTCCTAAGAAACTCACCAGATTTACTTTATATTTCCACTTATTCTACGTTAGACTATCAGCTACGTTAACTTCAGGGTTCTGGGGTCGAATCCCAAATAGTGTTATATGTAAAGCTAGTGCGCTATGTAGGGTGCACAATTACTCATATCACACTCCAGGTAGTGCCCTTGATCAGGGGTTAGAGAGGGATTTGGGATTCAGCCTTGTGTTAGAAGCTAGTTAGCTTTGTAGCTAAGCGTTAGCAATGAACAGAACGACACGGACGGTTCAGAGGCGACTCAGGAGGAGCGATTAGTGCAGAGACAGCGTGATGTGTAAGACGACATAACGTTATCAGATGTGTGTTGTTGCTGAAAGTGCTTCTGTGACTGGGTGTGAATGTGGGTGTGGTCAGGCAGCTGCACAGCTGTACAGACCATACAGACCGACTCTCACCCACGCTGAGACACACAGTTAGTGTCATTAACCACTGGACAACACCTGGGACACGCCCAGTCACACAGATAGTTACTTGTCCCAGCTAACAGTGCAGGTGATGAAGCAGGGAGGAGGTCAGGTTCCATCACTACATCACTCTGCAGGACCCTCAGTAGTGTACAGCAATCTGTAACAGCTCTGTGGAGTCGCATTCATTTCCAGATTTCTGCAGGAAAGTAAAACACAGAGCTGTGTTAGCAACTGTAAGAACTGTAAAACGGATGGTTACCTTCTGGTTCTGTTTGGTTTGGAGTGTGTTTTTACATCATGATGCAAAATTGATACAAAATTGATGCCATAAACATGCTTTATATTGTGTATATAATACACAGTGTGTGAGGTCTTGCAGCGTGACGGTGTTGTGATGTGTTTTAGGGTGTAAAGCAGAAGAGCAGGGTGCTGGGGCTGCCCCCATGTCTCAGACTCACAGTTTCAGACGCCGCAGTGTTTCCTCCGGTACGTCTGTGTTCATGAGTTTAGACGTCTATGTGACTGTATGTTCAGTCCTCAGATATTTTCATTAACACGTAGCAGTGATGCTCAATTACACACTACACTACAGAGAGTGAGGAACGAAGGGCAAAAGTGTTCAAAACAGCACCATCTTCTGACAAACCAAAAAAATGTTGCGTGTGTTGCAGAGGGGACACCATGTCCAGAGCAGGAGAGCAGTATGCCAGAGTGGGGGATCATACTGATTGTGGTGATGTTTCTGGTCTTAGTCGTGCTGATTGGAGTGATCATCTATCAGGAAAAAGTAGTCTTCAGGTACACACCACTTCACTCTCATGGAGACGGCAAGTTCATTAGTGTTTACTACCCATGGAAGTTATGATGTTATGAAGTTATATGGAAGTACGCTGAAGTTTATTTTGCTCTGTGATAAAAAATGATCCTGTCCTCGGTCGCACTGCAGTCGCTCGATAGTTCAGGACTGGAGTTTCCTACAGTCTACCTGAGTCTCCAATAACCAACTGGACACCATATGAAGTTAAACACGTCTCCTGTTATACTGAACTTCCAGCCTCCTAACACACAGTATGAGTGCAGATCAAATCCCTGCTCTCTGTTATCACCCAGATGAGGATGGGTTCCCTGTTGAGTCTGGTTCCTCTCAAGGTCATTACAGAACTCTGGATGATCACAAACTCTGGATTTCTGGTAGTTCCCAGAATATCAAAATCTGCAAAAAGGAGTAGAGCGATTTTTATTTAGCTCCTAAGCCACAGTCTCCCAGATTAAAAGTAGATTCAAGACGTATCTTTTTAGCCTGGCATTCACATAACTCATCCTATAACCTCATACTCCAGTACGTTTAAATGCACACTATCATCTAGTGCTCCTAATATCACTACTAACGGCAGCTATGCTAATTCTTTTCCACCTGTTCTTTTTTTTTCTACCCATCTCGAGGCATCTGGAGATCGTGCCAGCTTCAGTAGACAGAGGCTGACCCTGCGAGGACCCTGAGACATCCAGAGAAGGACCAACTCCAGCTGGATTCTGCTTCATGATGGTTTGGAGACCTGCTGACTCACCCCTGTGCTGAACTGGACTTCATGTTAATTTAAATAACTTCTGCTATATCGAACTTTTAGCTGCATGATGTTATATAATCCCTGCTCTCCGTTATCACCCAGATGAGGATGGGTTCCCTGTTAAGTCCGGTTCCTCTCAAGGTTTCTTCCTATTACCATCTAAGGGAGTTTTTCCTTGCCACTGTCACCCTCGGCTTGCTCATCAGGGACGATCTGATCATTTTAAATCATGCATATTTTCTCGGATTATTTCTTTATACTTGTGATTCTGTAAGTCTGCTTTCCAACAGTAAACATCATTAAAAGACCAGGAGTGAGTGAACATTCTCCTCTGACTTGTAGCACTGTATTTAGGATCTCGCCCAGAGGAAACATGTGGTATTCTTGTGATGTGGTCAGTACAGTATATGTTTAGTGTGATGTGTCATGAGCCAGTGGTCCAGGCTGTAACCAGCAGATGACCTGATTAGATATAATTAATTCTAACAGGATCAAGGTTGGGCGGCACAGTGGTGTGGTGGTTAGCACTGTCGCCTTGCACCGCCAGGGTCCGGGTTTGATCCCCGGCCAGGCTCGATTCCTGTCTCTGTGTGCATGGAGTTTGCATGTTCTCCCCGTGCTCGGTGGGTTTCCTCCCAAAGACATGTAGGTTAGGCTAATTGGCGTTCCCAAATTGTCCGTAGTCTGTGAATGTGTCTGTGCCCTGTGATGGATTGGCACCCTGTCCAGGGTATACCCTGCCATGTCCCCCAAATCTACTGGGATAGGCTCCAGGCCCCCCGTGACCCTGAATACAGGATTAAGCAGTAATGATGATGAGTGAGAGTGAGGATCAAGGTTATGTATCTGAAATAAATTTTTCTCAAGACCTTCCTTTGTGTTTGAAGTATTTGTGCTGTAGGCGTTGAGCTCTACGAGTCTTATTATAACGACTTCTGATTCATCACTATCACTTACCTGTACTACAGACTGCTCAGGGTCGTGCTTTATTTTAAACACCGCTGGTGCCTCCTACACTGATGATGTGCACTGAAACACCTGGTCTTCCATTATTACTGTATTTTCCGGACTATAAGTCGCACCAGAATATCGTTGCTATTAACAAGAACAGTGTTGTTGAATGGAAAAAGATGAGCAGCTTTTGGTGTGCAAGTCACATTTTTTAAATTCTTTTTTTAAAGATTTATTTTATAACTGACCAATCACTTTTTTTTCGCAATTTCGGAAACCGTTAGTTATTAAAGTTCAAATTAGATTATAAAGAATGTGTATGTGTAACAGCAAGCAATGGCTGAAGCTGTTAAACTGCTCGTCCTCAATCTCACTGTGAAACAACTCCACCAAGTCTGGGGAAGATGAAGCAGCGCGAGTTCCTCTGAACAGTTAAAGTAGTCTGCACAGTCTCCGTCCTATAGCATATTGAAATGTTGTGTGACGCGTCCTCCAGGGTGAAGTGCAGCTGTGTCCCTCCGTCCCCCTGTCCCCCTGTCCCCCTGTCCTCATCTCCCACAGGTGCCTTAAAACTCAGTTTAACTGTGAGTGGCTGTTATAGTTTAGTGTGAATGTAAACTTTTAACAGAGATAGATCTTCAATTTAGTAATGAGTACCAAGAGCGCCATCTAGTGAGAAAAACTTTCACACATATAGGTCAGTGTACAGGTGAAGCAGGTGAGCTGTAGCCGTTGGACACGCCCACTAAGGTTTGCATGCTGGTTTAATTTAAAATATTTATTGGTCTTTTATTTTTCTTGTTGTTTTTCACTGTATTTTCATTTGACTGAACAGATTTGTATTGAAGAAGTTTTTTTTTATGAATTACATATATATATATATATATA
>QMIH01003972.1:9556-25303 GCA_003987875.1 Clarias batrachus | reverse complement strand
AGCAAGAATAACACGGGGCACACGAGCGAGACACTGCGGCACTGAGTGACACACTCAGTGTGCTTATAAAGCCAAGGATTGATTGCTTGATTTGATACAGGTGTGCYGTGTTTGARAGYGGAGCGYGTAGGGAAGAGCTCCGTAATGGATTTAGACTCATGAGTCTGGCTAGCTCGTGACAGTATGTAGCCCACCCTGTACTGTATATGTACAGTATGAGTCAAACTGGGACTGAGACATTACATTTCTGGTGAATGAAGTAATCGACATTCAAGCGCAGTACAGTGACGAGACGTGCAGCCGCTGTAACGGTGCAAACGTTTTAAAGAAGGCCAGACGTCGGCCTTACGTCGATCCCGGCCGAGGTGACTTGGGGCCCACTGCAGTCGTTCCCGTGAACAATCAGAGAGTAGAACACCTGATCCTTGAAAATTGAAAGATAACTTGTCGGCAACTTGCGAAAGAGACGCATCTGCCTATGTGAACTGTACACACGATCATTCACCAACACCGCTTGTCCATTACAGAACCTCAGCTGGAAGTTATTGCCACATTCCCCGTAAAGTCCTGATCTCGCTCCAAGCCATTTCTACATGTAAAAAAGTTCCTGGCAGTTCGATCATGGCTCTGGCATGCTGAGAAAACTTTCCACCTTGATGGTGTCCAAGCACTAGTGAAATGCTGGGATAAGTGCATTAGTGTAGCAGGAGATTATATATTGAGAAATAAAGGACGTTTTTACTCTCAGTACTGTGTTCTGTTATTCTGCACAATCAAAAGTCCTGGTTTGACTTGAACAACCCTTGTAGTTTGCCATAAGGAGTAAACTTAGGCAGAGAAAATACAAGGCAGAGTCGATTAACTTTGTACCGGCAGTGGGATGGACTCAAGCCTGAAAGTCATTTCCAAGATAGCGATCACATGCACAAATGAATACGAAGCCAGAACCATTGTCTCCTGTTTATATTAAAGAGCTTATTGTAATACATTATCACTTCTATGCTAAGAACTTACCCAGGGAATGTCCACGTGAGCAAAAGATGGTGGAATTTCTCCAAATCAAGCTGACTTAACCAGCATGCACACAGAGACTGGAATCGAGCATGGCCGGGGATCGAACCCGGACTCTGGCGGTGAAAGGCGTGCCGCCTCTGCTAACTACATTCATTTAGTAATTTATCTTATTCACCAGTCATCCAGTACGGGGTCACAGGGAGCCTGGAGCCCATACCAGGAGACTTTGTGCATAAAGTGGGGTACACCCTGGTACAATCCATCACAGGACATGCATGAACACCAATTACTGTGCTCTAATCTGCATGACTTTGGACTGTGGGAGGAAACCCATCAAGCACAGGGAATCAAACCCTCACTCACTCATTGTCTATACTGCTTTATCCTGTATTCAGAATCATAGGGGCCTGGAACCTATGCCCAGGAGACTTAGGGAACACCTGGTACACCCTGGACAGGGTGCCAAATCATCACAGGGCAGACACACACACACACTCCACGGGCAATTCGGGAATGCCAACTAGCCTAATCTGCAGGTCTTTGGACTGTGGAAGGAAACCGGAGTACCAGGAGGAAACCCACCAAGCACGGGGAGGACATGCAAACGCCATGCACACAGAGACGGGAATCGAACCCGGACCCTGTTGGTGCAAGGCGACAGTGCTAGCCACTACACCAACCCTATTTTACAAAATTTTAATAATTTATTTGTTTGTCATTTAAGCACTGAGAGCATGCTGGAAATAGGTGTTCATTAACCAATATTTACAAGTTGCAATGATAAAGTAACAATTTATACATCTTGTGTTAAACTGTTGTCATTTGGTTACCGTGCCACATGAGGTTAGCACTGTTGCGTCACACCTCTAGGCCTGGGGGTTAAAATCTCACCTTTACTCTGTGTGTGTGTATGTGTGCATTGAGTTTGTATTTTCTCCGATGCTTCGTGAGGTACCTACAGTATGACTCCACTAGTCCAAAGACTGTAATGTATAGTTGTGTGTGCTTTTGCCATGCGATGGGTTGGCACTATAAATGGTATAGACAATGAATGGTTAAATTTGGTTACGTCAGTTCACTAAGGAGCATAAGGATTGGACTTTGAAGCAATGGAAAAGGGTCATCTGAGTCCAAATTGAGTAAAAATTGCATGATATGGGGTTGTTTAAGTTGCTCAGGTTTAGACTAGCAATGTTAATGACCTGAATGTACTGAATGACCAGGATATCACATTTATGGACATATGCTTCCCGGATCAGACGGCCATATTCAAGGACTCAAGAATTATCCATTTTATATTCAATTATCCTAGCATATTCAGTTTGCTGAGAACTGCATAGGGATTGGACTTTGGAGCAATGGAAAAAGGTCATGCGGTCTGATGAGTCCAGATTGAGCCTATTCCAGCCATTTCACATACAGTAGGGTTATGACCTGAGGTTGCGTCTGTCGCTCAGGTCTAGGCTCAGCAATGTTATGTGGCAATAAAATGAAGTCAGCTGACGACTTGAATGTGCTGAATGACCAGGTTATCACATCTACAGTATGTAGTTTTTCTTCTCTGATGATGACATGGGAATATTCCAAGACTTAAATAAGAGTAAAAGAGCGGTTCTGGGAGCATGAGGGATAATTTTCACCTATGAAATGGCCAGATTTCTGTCCAGAAATGTTTCTCTATTTAAAATCCACCCACCCATTCACTTATCAGAGTCAAGCAGTTTCTTGCAGCTCTATTCATTTGGGTTTTTAAAAAATCTTTTCCCTCATTGTTCACTGTCCACTGAACACTGTATATGTGTGAAATGAACCCATTTGGTTCAGGAAGAAACTTTGAGTCGCTTAAATATTGAACTTCACTTAGATTGGTGATTAAGTTAACTTCAGCCTTTATTCATCACATATACATTAGTGCAGAGTGAAATTCTTTGTTCTTTGCATATCACAGCTTTGTTACTAGGCAGGGGTCAGGGAGCATGGTCAGCCATTTTAAAGCACCCCTGGAGCAGACAGGGTTAAAGGCCTTGCTAAAGACCAATAATGGCAACCTAGCAGAGCTCGGGCTCGAGCCACCGACCTTCCGATCAATAACTGAGAGCTTTAACACACTGAGCCAAGACCAAGTGTCGAAACTAAACAATACCACTAGGACCTTGCGGCAGTGAAAAGGTTTCCTTAAAGTGTGAAGGTGGCTAAGTCTAAAGAAGAGAGTGGATTGATTGGAAGTGATAACTCATTCTACAGGACCCCCAACAAGAGAACCCTAAAATCATGTTGGTGAAAAATTAACTAAGTGGAATGAATACATAAATAAATAAATGTTTCTCAAAGCACGATAGAGCCATTTTTGTCATCCATCTGTAGATTTATCTGCTTTAGGGTTACTGTAATTCAGAGAGAGAGAGAGAGAGAGAAAGAGAGTTTGTGGTTCTCTGAAGAGTTTCATTTCCTGTTTGCCATAAAATATTTGCACACCTCATTAAACATTTTACCACAGGGACATGGTGGGTGTAGAATGTTCTCAGCCTGTACATGGCCTTCTTTCTGTCTTTTATTTCTGGTTTTCCTAATGTAAAACCTAAGTGTGACACTGCTAACGTAGCTAGAATAAAAATGACACATAAAACATGTTCATTTATCCTAATCACATGATGTAATACCATAGATTTGTGCCCTCTCTGGTAGAAAAATGCTATTGCAAGCTATGTATGGAAAAGGAGTCAAATCTGTGAGACAGTACACTTTGCGATAATCACAACTGAGTATAAACTTTTCATAGTGACAAGCTAGCTAATATACAGTACTGCAGGTTGAAATAATTTAACATGAAATATAAGGATATACTGTACATCGCATACAGGACAAGGCTGTATCCCAAACCATGTGCTACAGTATACAGTACATAGGATGCACACTGGATGGAATAAATACAGACAAACAAAATTTATAGTCTTGCTATAACTGTCCTTATTGCTGAGTACCACGAGCTACAGCTATAGTCTTTCACAAGAATCTCCTTTTTAGCTAGTGCTAGACATTTAGCTGATCTCTGGCATTGATGTCTCAAGCTGACAACCAAAATCAGATTTTCAGATTTTTTTTTTTTCAAAATCAAAGTAGTTTGCTAGCTAACATAAACACAAGTTGTTACTCTCATAATATACCGCTCAGCCATAATTTTATATCCACCTGGTCCCCTCCTTTGCCACCATAACAGCGATGCACTGTGTGTTCTGACACCTTTCTATCACATTGTGTGTTCTGACAGCTTTCCATCCTCATGTGCGTCAGCGTCATCCATGCCAGTTCACCGGTCATCCTTCCTTGGACACTTTTAAAATGTCCTGACCACTGCAGACCTGGAAAATCCCACAAGAGCTGCAGCTATGGACTTGCTCTGACCCAGTCCCCCAGTTCTCAGCCATCACTATCTGGCCTCAAATCCTTATGCTTGCCCATTTTTTCTGCTTTTAACACATCAATTCAGGAAAAAAGTTCACTTGCAGCCTAATGCACCTACAGTATGTCCAGCAACCATTGTAATGAGATATTACAAATGTAGCTGTTGCGAGAAGGAACAAATTATGATGGCTAGAGGACTGTGTGAGAGCAACTCCAAAAACTGCAGCTCCTGTAGGATGTTCCCAGACTGCATTAGTCAGGACAATTGATCCAAGAACAGAAAATCAGTCAACTGGCGACGTAGTCCAATCCAGTCGAAGAGCTACTGAAAAGTTAGCTGGTTGTGGTTAGAAAGGTGTCAGGACACATGGGTCATTACTGTTTTGGTGGCAAAGAGGGGACCTACTCAATATTAGGCAGGTTATCATAATGTTATGGCTGATCAGTGTATGTTTGTGTCATTTATATTCATTTTTATTTTTTGCTAGCATTAACTTTGTGGCTAAATCCTGGCTAATAACTCCTACTATAAAACAAAACTCAGCCATCAGGTCACTTTTGCTAACATTAGCAGGCTGGTTTGCTACTATCAGCTCAGTCTGCAGCCAAATGTCTTTGGCCAAGGACGACATATTACGACCAAGCACATATATTGCCTGAATAATTCTATAAATTCCTTAATTTATGGTTAATCAACATAAAAAAAAAAACATGTATTAATCATTTTACTTTTTTGTGCTCATCAACAGAACTGATTTCAGAAGATGGGACAACGGAGAGCTGTTCTGTAACTGAGCTACTCATCTGGTATTACTCTCATTTAATTACACATGAGGCTTTTAATAACAGCACGATCCAATCACGGAGACTGGAGACTGCAGACTGTGGCACTTCATCAAGTACGACGCAATCAGAATGTGCCTTTGGAATGGCAGAAACCAGGCTGCAATGAGAGTGTCAGGGAAAATGTACACAGCGCACTAACACAGCGGAGTACATACACTACTGTACCATAGTGTACAGGGGAAATATTACTGACTGGGAGAGAATGCTAGGAATGTATCCCCAGTGATTGGGAGGGAGAGTGAAGGGAAATATAAAACATAACGTATATAAAGCCAATACTTCCTGGAGCTGATGTGGATAGACAACAGCAGAACAGAGAGACAGCCATTAAGTGTGTGTGTGTGTGTATGTATATATACACATGGTGCGGTAGTGGTTAGCACTGTGGCTTTGCATTTCCAGGCTCCAGGGTTGAGGGTTCCATTGCTACCTAAGATATGTGTGTGTGGAGTTTGCATGTTCTCCCCATACTTGGTGGATTATTTCCAACAGTCCAAAGGCATACAAAGTAGACTAATTGGCATTGATAAATGTCCCCTGTGATGGACTGGCACCTCGTGCCCTGGGATGGGCTACATGGCCTATATTTATATGGAGTGGAAATAAATTTGGATTTTCATGGTTTACTACGTTAATTTGTTATAAAATGTGACCTGATCTTCATCTCATGTCAAGGGTATTGACAAATAATGTGGCTAAAATTATAATACAAAAAATTCAAAATTTTCACGTCTTTTTCGAACACACTCATTTAACATTCAAAATGTTAGTGTAAAAAGTAAGTCAACCCTTAGTATTAATAACTGGTTGTTGGGGGGGGGGTCTTTGGAAGCAATAACCTCAACCAGCCACTTCTTGTAACTGTGGATAAGACCTGCACATCGTTCAAGAGCAATGTTAGCCTTTTCTTCCTGGCAGAACTGTATGACTCCCTTCAAGTCATTCCATAGCATCTGTATTTGGATAAGTTCTGTCTCTGTCTTGTCCACTCCAAAAGGCGGATTTAGTTTTTATGAAACTGCTCTGTTGTGGACTTGCTCTGGTGTTTTAAGGCTTGATTTATCACCCAACTCACATTTTACTGAAGAATCTTTTGATACACTTGGGAATTAATTTTCCGCCCTATGACTGCAATCTGGCGAGGCCCTGATACAGCAAAGCATGCTCACATCATGATGTTTGCTCCACCATACTTTACAGTTAGGATGATGTGTTCATGATGATGTGCTGTGCCCTATTTACATCAGATGTGGTGCTGCATGTTCTTTCCAAATAGTTCAATCCTCGTTTCATCAGTGCACAAAACATTTTGCCAATACAACTGTGGAGTGTCAATGTGGTCTTTCACAAACTTCAGGCATGCAGCAATGTTCCTTTTGGTAAGCAGTGGCTTCCTTCGTGGTGTCCAGCCATAGACACCCTCTTTATTCAATGTTTTACAAATGTTAGCCAGTGCTAATGATGTCCTCAAATCTTTGTCTGTCACTCTGGGTTATTTCTTTACCTCGCTTATGAGTCTTCTTTTGCCCTCTGGGTCATTTTGATTGGGAGCCTCTTTTTGGTAGAGTAACAGTCCCAAAGTGTAGACTGGTGAATTTCTAAAGTCTTTGTAACCCTTTCCAACTTTATGTAAATCAACAATACTTGATAACTAAATATACATTCACCTTTCCCTTTCTCTCTCTCTTTCCCTCTCCCTGTCGGGCTATATATGTCTCTCCTGAGCTGCCAGTGATCCAGACCCCCTCTGCCTTCTGGACCTGTCTGACTCATCCTGGTGTTCCGCTTCTGGTTGGAGATCTCGTCACATGGAGATCTCCTTATGGTCTGCCTGGGATGCGTGTGGTGACTGTTCCACTTCCAATAATGAACTGGACTCCATATGAACTTAAACACATCTCCCGTTACACTGAACTTCCAGCCTCCTAACACACAGTATGATGCAGATCAATCCCTGATATCCGTTTTCACCCAAATGAGGATGGGTTCCCTGTTGATTCCGGTTCCTCTCAAGGTTTCTTCATATTACCATCTCAGGGAGTTTGTCCTTGCCACCGTCACCGTCGTCCTCGGCTTGTTCATCAGGGACAATCTGATCATTTTGATTCATACACATTCACATTTCATACAAACGTCAATAATTATTTTGATTGTGTAAAGCATGGCTCACATAAGCTTATTCTGCTTGTATGGAGACAACTCAAAAAGTTTGAGTGGTTCTTAATCAGTCATAGTAGCTCTAGTCCACACTTCCAAATTCATTTTATTAACAAGACTCCAGGTATGCTAACACCTGACTCCAATTAGCTTTTTTGAGGTCATACTGCAAGGATTCACATACTTTTTTTTTTTGCTAGCACTGTGAGGTTTTTTATGGTTGTTCGCAATAAAGACATGAAAGATCAGAATTCTTTTGTGTTATTATTTTAGGCACATTATATTTGTCAATACAATAAAAATGACTTAGATGAATATCAAATCACATTTTATGACAAATTAGCGCAGAAAACCAAGAAATCCCAAAAGGTTCATCACAGACTTTTTCTTGCCACCGTACATGTACACACACACACACACACACACACACACACACACACACACACATTTATCAACATTTTTTCATGGCCATCTCAATTAAGCCTACAGTAGATTCTAATAAAACATAATTTCCCACAATTTCTCCCACACATGCTCCAAGCCTGCAAATGTTTAAGTGGCCAGTGTGTTAGAGAAATGTGCAGCGCATCGCCAGGCCTCTGTGTCAAGTCAGCAAAAAACACTTTTTCCATCATTCATCCAGACCTTTAGGTGGCGGTAGCGCACCACCTACTTTAACTGCCGCGGACAAAAACGAAGAAGAAGACAAAGCGGACGGTGAAGGTGTTTTTTTTTTTTTGCGCAGAATTTTAAATGAATTATTGTTGACAAGGAGTCAAAATGTAAGTTAAAAGCATATAGGCTGTGGTAAAAAAAAAAAGAAAGAAAGAAAGAAAGAAATTTACACAGCTTACGTTTGTTCTTAAATTGCAAAAGGAATTCAAATGCTACCCGTGGGTGGTTTAGCATGTGGATTAGCATATGTAGGTAACTAAAACTTTTACAAGGTTTTTTTTCTTTTTTAATGGTAAAAATCAGTTAGATGGTTAGATGGTTACAGTATTATTATTAGACATGCCCTTAACCAGTGTGGTTTGACATATTAAGTTACTTCTTACCATTAAAAAAAAAATAGTAAGCTAATGTTACTGCATGATCAGTTATTGAAAATCAATAGTTTTATTATAGAGTGTAATTTTATGACAAATTAATGCACAAAACCAAGAAAATCCAAAAGGTTCATCACAGACTTTTTCTTGCCACACACATATGAACACACACACACACACACACCATGAGACAGACACAGAGTGATTACAACACTAACACTTGATCTGAATACACAGCTCACTCGTCAGTGTGAGTGACTCAAAGCACATAAACATGATCTCATTACAGCTCCAACAGAGTCATGGCTATAACAGCTCACACACAGGCTGTGTTACAGTACATGTGTGTGAGCAGTCCATACTTGTAACTTTTCTATTATTAAGCTCACTCTGGAAATATTTATCATCTCTGCTCAGTCCACACCATGCCAGAGACGAGAGAGCGATTAGTGCGGAATGGTAACGATCAATCTGAGGAGAAGTGAGAGAGAGCCGGTCCTATAGGGCGCTAATAAATATGTATTAGCAGATTAGCTCTGTACAGCAACAAATCTGTTTAAAGATGGAGAAGCAGCTGAAGATGAGAGATGTAGAGATGTTATTACGGCTGTAAAAAAAAATGCGTCTTTAAAAAAAGCAAAAAAAAAAAAAAAGCATGCACAGCTCTTAACTCTAAATAACCAGGAATAGATGTACTGAGTTAAATAACCCTAAAGCATTGGCTCAGAGGCTCAGATCTACTGTAGATAAGTATTGCATTAATATTTTACACCACAGTGCTCTTTAATTCTCGTTTCTGTTTGGTCAAAAGGTGTTGAATAAATTACTATAACAGCATCTCTGACATTAGTGCAACTGTAACTCAAAACGCACGTTTATTTTAATGCACTTGTAAAAAAAAAAAGTACGAGTCTCCAATGCCGGTGCTTTGTAAGAGTCAGGGGTAAAGCTGTTGGTTTGAATGAAAACAGAAACTACAGTGCATCCAGAAAGTATTCACGGTGCTTCACTTTTTTCATTTTCATTTACATTTAGGCATTTGGCAGACTGTCTTATCCAGAGTGACTTACAAAAAGTGCTTTGAAGTTTCTGTTATTGGATAACAGGGTTACTAGGTTACTAACTAAGTGCCATCAGTCAAACACAATTGGGCAGGGGATTATTAATTTTATAAATACATAAATGGGTGGGTGAGAGGGGATTCGTCGAAGTACTGAAGAAATAATTCCACATTTTATTATGTTACAGCCTTAATCCAAAATGGATTCAATTAATTATTTTCCTCTAAATTCTACAAACAATACCAAATTAAGACAACATGAAAGGAGCTTGTTATAAAAAATTAAAAAAAAAACTAAAAAAAGTGAAAAGTATTCACAGCTTTTGCCATGACACTCAAAATAGAGCTCAGGTGCATCCTGTTTCCACTGATCATCCTTGAGATGTTCCTATAACTTTATTGGAGTCCATTGGTGGTAAATTCTAAGGTCCCACAGCTAACAATGCAAGTCAGAGCACAAATCAGGCCATGAAGTCCAAGGAATCATCTGTAGACCACCGAGGTACAGAAAAAAAAATCTGCAGCATTGTAGGTCCACTGAGCACAAGGGCCTCCATCATGTGTAAATGGAAGAAGTTTGAAACCTCCAGGACTCTTCCTTGAGCAATTGGGCGGGAAGGGCCTTAGTCAGGGAGGTGACCAAGAACCTAATGATCAGTATGAAAGAGATTCAGTCTTTCTCTATGGACAGAGCAGAACCTTCAAGAACAACAACCATCTCTGCAGCAATTCACCAATCAGGCCTGTATGGTAGAGTGCCTAGATGCAGAGGTGGATCAACCAGGGTGGCACGGGGAGGCAATTGCCACCCTAAGAGAAAGCATGCCCCCCCTTTGCCACCCCAGCCCTAGTGTTCTAAAAATAAAATAGTTTTTTTTTTATTTTTTATTTATCTGACGTTCCAATCCAGATATCAGGTTCAAGTCAATCACACATCATCCTTTATTTCATTTTTATAGGACATTGTAAAAATGTGCACCCGAGTGTATACACCAAATATGAATAGCATTCCTTGAATCCACAAAACCCATGCAAGGATGCTTGCTTCAGTGTTGCCACCCCTCATAATTTTAATGCCACCCCCTTGCCACCCCATGAATATTTCTCTAGATCCGCCCCTTTCCGGATGGAAGCCACTCCTCAGTAAAAGGCGCATGACAGCCTGCCTGGAGTTTGACAAAAGGTACCTGGAGAACTTTCAGACCATGAGAAACATTTTTTTTTTGTTGTTGTTGAAGCACCTTTGGCACCAAATACAGCTACAAGATGCTACAAGATGGTTGTTGTTCTGGAAGGTTCTCCTTTGCAAAGATTTCAAACAAACTTCTTTCATGTTCTCATTATGGGGTATTATGTTTGTAGAATTTAGAGAAAAATAATGAATTTAATCCATTTTGGTATAAGGCTACAGTATAACATAACAAAATGCAGCTGTGAATATTTTCCAGATGCACTATAAATGGGCTTGCTCCACATGATTGATGGTGACTATAAGTTGATAAAACAAACAAACAAACAAACAAACAAAAAACTAAATTTAAAGAAAACATCTTCAGGGTAGTTACAACACCTCGCTACACCAACATGGATTATTTTCCTATAACAGCATGCCCAAAAGAGTTTTTTTTTTCTTCCTTACAGTACTTATAATCCTAAGGCTCCACTGAGGCCACAATAAAGGCAGAAGAGTACTACCCAAAGCCTTGAAAACAGAAAATATGAATTGGCAGCATGTGTCAGAAATTCTGACAAGCCTGAGTCTCAGCCCTGGAGCTAAACGAGTGATTAGGAGAGAATGCTCACACTCCATGCCAAGACACAGGGAGGGAGTAAAAAGCGCCCAACAGTGATATAAAATAGATGTTAGGATAGCAGTGACAGTGCTGAGAAAGCAGGTTAGTACATATACTACTGTTGCTATACATGCAGTACGTGACTGCAAGCCAAACACATAGTATTATATCATATTTGAGTCTATGTATCACATCACGGAGACACAACCAGAAAGTGATGAAGAGATAGAGACAGGATAATATATAGACAGATAAATAGAGCAGACAGACAGATAGGAAGAGAGAGAGAGAAATAGATAGATGCTGCATTCGTACTGTAGATACTAGATGAGAGGATTCAACCAAGCCATTAAAAGCCCCGAGTGAGAGCTCTAACATGTTTATCAGAGCAAGCAGAGGACACACTGCGCTGGAGACAAATGAGTGATTAGACGAGGATACGACCAATCTATCACCAGAGGAGCTAAGAGAGTATAAGAGGAGAGAGAGAGAGATAAAGAGGGGTGTTTGTGGTGGTGCTATATCTTTTTGAAAAAAAAAATTATAATAAAATATGAACTTTCAGACCAGTGACATATCGTAACAGATCATAAATATCACCATTGAACAATTACTTCAATAACTGAGGAGACAGTACAGTTTGTTGTTTTCATACATACAGTATTCATTTCTGCACAAATAGATACATGCTCGAGATACAGTGGAGGCACAGTGGTCTAGTGGTTAGCATTGTCGCTTTGCACCGCCAGGTTCAACTGTTCGATTCCCGCCTTGGTTCTGTGTGTAGGAGTTTGCATGTTCAACCCATGCATGGTTTTGGGTTTCCTCTGGGTTTTCCGGTCCCCTCCCACAGTCCAAAGACATGCAGGTTAGGATAACTGGTGCCCTCAAAGTGTGTGAATGTGTGCATGCCCTGTGATGGAATAGGGGATAGACTCCAGGGCCTGTATTCACAAAGCTTCTTACAATTCTCTCAGAGAGCTCCTATCTTAGCCTAAAAAGTCCTAGCTGGGAGTCTTCGACTAAAAGTGCTTTGGAAAACTTCTTAGAGCAACTCTGAGTAAGGAGTGTACAAAAACTTTCTTAGTGAGGAGGTGTGGTTGCTAGGGATGATGCAGCAATTCAAAGACTGTGATTGGTTGATAAAAAATAATCTCTGACCTCGGGAAAGATCTTGAAATGTGCTCTTTGTGAAAATAGACTATATGATAACAGAACAGACAGTGAAATCAAAATGTTTGTATATAATGGAATTGTATAATTATGACCACAGGCTGCTTCATGCAAAGTTGGTTATAGGCTAAATTGAATTAAAAAAGCCAAATGTTGAAAATGTAAACCAATTTCCACACAGTAGTTACTATATTTACTAAACTGATTTTATTACTTGCAATCCATTTCAGATTGATGGGAGCAAAATGGCTCAGCTTTTACCAATTTACATGATTGCAGGACAGTCTGTTTATGTTGCACTTTTGGATGGTATTTAGTCAACAATCCAAGAGAGATGGAAGGAAGTAAAACTACAAGAAAATCAAATTGGATAGAAGAGCAGTGTTTATTTTTAGCTTTGCGTTCAGTGTTTGGAGAATATTTCTTCTTTCCGCCATTTTGCCCTCTTCTTTAGAAACTCTTAAGCCTCTTAAAAGTCCTCCTTTCTACTCATAACAATTTTTACCTCAGGAGCTGTTTTTAGGGCTAAGATGTTTCATGAATCATTTTTATGTTAACTAAGATTTAATCCTAAATTTATGCGGAAATTCTAAGAAAATGTCATAATTTTAAGAATTTTCTTAGAATTTTGTCACTAGGAGCAACTTGTGAATACGGGCCCAGGCTTCCCGTGATTCTATACAATATAATACAGAATGAGTGAATGAATGAAGAAACATAGATCTATAAAAAAAAAAAACAACACTTGACACTAAAGGCACCCTGCAACCAGTAGCTGGGTTGGACATTGACTGGGAAGTGAAACTGGTTGTTCTGCATGGCAGCCGCAGAGCCACCACTAAGTCACCATCACCCTACTAGTACCTTAGTAATAAATAAAATGAAAAAAAAAAAAAACAACCAAAACAACAAAAAAATATATATATATATATATAAAACTACTATTTGCGACGTGTCATGCTATAAGCCACTGATGATTTAAAGCAGCTACACTTCAGCTGAACTACCCTTTTTAAATAAAATGAAATTCTAAATACCACTGCACACTGCACTTTATACTGCTGCATCAGACACTTTATGGGACACTGTGCATACTGCTGCTAGCCTAACAATTGTTTACAGCCCATCAGCCCATGTTCTGTATATTTATTGCTATTGCACTCATCTCACACTGTTGTGTATTTGCAAAGGATGTAGTCTTGCATACTGCTGTGTTGAGCAAAGTACATAAATCCTTTATTTACTGTTAGTAAAAGTAGAGTTAGGCACTGTAAAATATTTCTCAGGTAAAAGTAAAAGTTCTCTATTTTACAATTTGACTTGAGTAAAAGTAGAATAGCTCTCATCTTAAAGTTTACTTAAGTATGTACTGTATCAAAAGTACTTAGCTTGTATTAGCACATGGTAGCCTTTTAGTCATAGTAAATATTTCTCTTTCTCTCTGAACATGTTGGTTCATCTCCACTTGTGATTTCAAACACCTGCTACATGATTAGGAGTTTCATGGAGTTTCAAGGAAAGCCAAATCATGCACTTGGGCATAAAAGTCAGCAGGTGGCTGCTTCATTTCTGCTTCAAATACTGTCGTGCATCACTGTGGTTATGTAATGTAGTGAAGTAGAAAGTACAGACGTTTGTTGTAGGATGTAGTGGAGCACAAGTAAAAAAACATTTGCTAATAAACCGACTTAACTTAAGCGACATGGAATATGCACTTAAGTACAGTAACAAAGTGAATGTACTGTGCCTAGTTACTGTCTACCACCGTGTGTTGCACCACAATTCTTTAGAAATAGCATTTTATTCCATCATATACATGTTGGAAAAAGGAATGATAAAAATATATTTAAATTTTAAAATGTTTTTAAAAAAAAATTTTTTTATTATTATTATTATTTTTTTTTTATTATTATTTTTTTTTATTTATTAAGTTGCTAGCCTCATTATAACCTAATAAGAAAACTTAGTTAATTACAAGCTGGTAAAATTAATTGATGACAGTTGGCTTTTATTATTTAGCTAGTTTATCGCACAAAATAAAATGAACATGCTTTATACAACAGATTTTAACCATTCTCAGCCAGATGCATTAAGTGTTACTTGAAAATCTAGACAATACACATCAAAAAAACCTAACCGACACAAAATATCCTCACTCCACTACGTATGGAAATAGCTAGCTCACTAATCGTAATGGACATACAGAAATCAATATAACACTGTGATGTGTGATGCTTACACCTGGGCTGCAAACAACGGATTTATTAATAAGTGAATCAAATGCATCTAGTATTTTCTGTTATATGATTAAGGCATTAATCATATTGATTAACAGTAGAGAAAATTACACTAGTTTGAACATTTCCCACTTTGTGAATTTGATGTGAGTAATCTCAACCACTTCTGAGAATGTACAGTATTCTGTAAAAACCTGCTCAGACCTAGGGGCTGAAACATAATTTTTTATTTATACAGTCGTGGCCAAAAGTTTTGAGAATGACACAAATATTAGTTTTCACAAAGTTTGCTGCTAAACTGCTTTTAGAACTTTGTTACAGTTGTTTCTGTGATGTACTGAAATATAATTACAAGCACTTCATACATTTTAAAGGCTTTTATCGACAATTACATGACATTTATGCAAAGGGTCAGTATTTGCAGTGTTGGCGCTTCTTTTTCAGGACCTCTGCAATTCGACTGGGCTGCTCTCAATCAACTTCTGGGACCAAATCCTGACTGATAGCAACCCATTCTTTCATAATCACTTCTTGGAGTTTGTCAGAATTAGTGGGTGTTTGTTTGTTCACCCGCCTCTTGAGGATTGACCACAAGTTCTCAATGGGATTAAGATCTGGGGAGTTTCCAGGCCATGGACCCAAAATTTCAACGTTTTGGTCCCCGAGCCACTTAGTTATCACTTTTGCCTTATGGCACGGTGCTCCATCGTGCTGTTCTTCACCAAAGTGTTGTTGGATTGTTGGAAGAAGTTGCTGTTGGAGGGTGTTTTGGTACCATTCTTTATTCATGGCTGTGTTTTTGGGCAAAATTGTGAGTGAGCCCACTCCCTTGGATGAGAAGCAACCCCACACATGAATGGTCTCAGGATGCTTTACTGTTGGCATGACACAGGACTGATGGTAGCGCTCACCTTTTCTTCTCCGGACAAGCCTTTTTCCAGATGCTCCAAACAATCGGAAAGAGGCTTCATCCGAGAAAATGACTTTGCCCCAGTCCTCAGCAGTCCATTCGCCAT
>QMIH01003970.1:9192-20488 GCA_003987875.1 Clarias batrachus | reverse complement strand
CACACACACAGTGCATCTGTGAGAGAGGTACTTCCCCTTCTCTCACTCTGCTTATATACACTGAAGATTACTGCGTTCACACAAAATGTACATGTTGCTGGACCGATGTTTCCTGTCCTTCTCGCTAAAGCCGGGGTGTTGAAATTATGGATCTCCCACCTTGAGAGGAGAACCTGTTGCTCTAGCAGTTATCTTGCAAACCCTTCTGTCATCACTATAACTGCTAAGTAGCACCTTAAACTTGGATAATTTGACACGTACACACAAGCATTTTCTTTACCATATAACGTTATGCATTAAAAGTTTCTACAACACAGTCTCAATGGTTGTGAGACCAGATCTTCTGTGGAGCACCAACTGTTCTCAGACTTCCTGTACATACAAAAATCTCACTGGATTATTACACATAATGGCAAAATGGATGTTTGGGAATGTGAACAGATATTTCATAATGATGAACTACAGCACAAAGATGTTGGGGTTGAAAATACTAATGTGTCTGAAACCTTTTCAGTACTGTACATACCCGAAGTCAAATCAAAATTAGAATTTATCTACTAATGTACCTGGTAGGCTTCAATGAGCTCCTCAGATGATTCTCACAGGTAGGAAAGTAGGAAGTGAATCACAGCATCTCGCTTATCTTCGACTTGCTGTTAAAAACACAAATAAATGGCAGCGGACATTAACACTGTACACTTCCATCTAAATACAACTGAATATCTGTAAAGTCAGAAAACAGTGGGATATCAGGTGTGTAATAAATACATTTACCGCTGAATTAATCTAGAACACTTCGAATTTTTATGCCTGCATCCCCACCCTTCATTTTAAACAAATCCAGGAGCTTTGGAGAGGAGAAGTCCAAGTTCTGCAGAAAGGTTGGCTCCAGGGGAACTGTGGTTGTCCTTCTGAACTCATTCTTGATCAAAGACAAAAGAAAATAAAAGTTTCATGCTTAAGGTTTTGAAGGCAAACACTTGTTTTGACAACCACACACATGCATGCATGCACACACACACACACACACACAAACACACACACACACACACACACACACACACACACACACACACACACACACACACACACACACACACACACACACACCTTGCCATACTAATGAAATTAAAATTGCTTTTAAGTAATGAAGTTCCAAAAGTTTGCAAGTACCTACACATAACCATCAAGCCAGCAAAAGAAGAACTAAGGTCTACCTCAGCTTCACAAAAAGACCTGGCCATGTCTCCATGAAATCTTTGACAGCTGGGCAGTGATTAATGATTTCTAATCGTCGATAGGAGAAAGTCTTCTCCATGAATCCACCAATAACTTTTTTGTTGTTTTTCTTTTGAATTTCTTTAAGAAGATCAACTCTCTCCTTCTCTAAAGTTTCCTGGGTTTCCCCAAATGGAAATGGGGGCAAGTAGTTTACTTCAGCCTGTCTGGGTCTTTTAAAGCCTTTGGGGTGAGACTTTTCACTTGTCTTCGTTCTTTTCAAAGAGTTGATCTCCAGCTCTGGACAGGAAAGCTGACTGCCTCTTAATTTGCTCGATAATTGCCCATCTTATATTTAATCCTCTGTTGCTACCCATACTGTTCATTAAAGGACCCTGGCTCTTTGAGGCACTTTTGAATCAACATCTCCACAACATTCATAATCTGGACACCTGTTGGGTATGCAGTGTAACAAAATACTGTCTCTGCTAGTGTCTCAAGGACATTCCTTGTTACTCTTGGATTGTTCAAGCGTGTGCCATCCTTTTGGTAGGCTTTGTTTCCTTCTGAAAGCAAGGAATGAATGTTGAATGTTGGTATTTTAAACATTGATGGCCACAGTTGAGAGGGGACAGACGCAACAGACACCAATTTTCATGTGCTTTACCTCCTACAGATCTTTTTCTGGCAAGATGAGCAGGAATCAAGGCTTGAATAAAGGCTTGAAATGACAATAGCAGTTACACTGAAACAAGACCTTCAAGAAGGTCATGTAATACATCTGGTGGGTAACCAGATGTTACATGAAAATCATGAAGTGTTTCAGACAGTACACACTGTTTTTTCACACCATAGCAAGTGGGAGTAGGACTTATCAAAACTGTCTCAACATGTAGAGTGTGCTGCTATTTATTTCCCCCCTGAAAAAGTCCAGCTCTTACTTCTGTGGTTTGAAACTGGGACCTGTCTGCCAGACAAAATCTGCAGACATGAGATCCTGTGAAACTTTCAACAAATCCTCCCACAGAATGGGCCCCAAATTATCAGCCACCACGCTCACTAAAGTGACTTTCATTACTTTTCCTAAACTCAGAATAAAAACATTTTTTCCAATCTTTGAAGATCAGTTAACATTGGCTCTAGAACTTTCTGAAATCCAAATCGCTTTGTGTCACCTGTCATACAAAGAATGTCTAAATGAATAGATGCCAATGGGCACAGGACATGTGCTGGAAAGTTTCCTAGCACTCAGTAGACAGCGGTGATTTTGTGAATCTTTTGAAGTTCCCATGGGATTGCACACTTCAAAGTCAATGTACAGAATAAGATTTAATTTCTCAACATCTCCTATGAAAAGTAATCTCATAATTTTCATGAAAGTGAGATTCATCATGGAATGACTGACATTATAATCCACATCCAGTATATAAGTTATAAGTTCAGACAAATTATCTTCAACCAAAGTTCCATCCAGTTCTGTGTCATCCTCAGAGACCACTGAATTGTTTAGCAAAACAATGGGATTTTGGAATTTTTTCAAGACTTCTGTTTTAAAATCTTCAAGGGAGTGTTTATTGTGCTTCCTGTGTTTATGGGGAACAACGTTTGAATAATTGCTGTTGCAGAAGCTGCAGTTTTTTAATACACAGGTCACTAACTCAAACTTCCTCAGATGGTTACGAAGGTGCTCAAAATATTACTTCTCTGAAGAGAATGAAAATGAGCTGCATACAAGACAACTAAATGAAAGCACCTCTGTTGGTTTGTCTGATTCTGCGTGGTGTCGGGACAAATGTATTCGAAGAGCATTAAATGTTTTAAATGAACAAGGGCAATCAGCATAAAGACTATGGCGTCCTATGTCACGCTTCGGGGTTCGAGGCATAAATGCAGAGGATTCAGGTGGTTCAGGGAAACGATTTATTTTTATTTAAACATAAATACAAAAACAGGGAAATTAAATAAACAAAGAGACTTTATAAGTAAAACGAAACCAAACCTTGAATAAAGACACGGGGCATACACCTTCAACTTATTGTAACAAATGCAAGACAAAAACTAGAACTCAAACACACCTTTTATAATGAGATTAATAATCAACTCGGATCAGGTGCGCGCCCACGTCACCTGACCGAGTTGCGAACTGGGAAATGAAGTATAGAATTGAAACTAAAAAGAACTACACAAAAATGTCTTAGGGCGCTTTGGCGCCCTCTAGGGGTTATCCCTGACATAACCCCCCCTATACGGGCGTAACTCCTGAGGCGCCCCAGGAGGTCCAGGGCACCCCCCCAGGGTCCTCTGTCTACCCCCCTCACCCAGAGGCTGGCCCCCTTGTCCCATAGTTCAGGTGGCCTGATGCCCCCGTTGAAGCAGGGCGGCGGAGGACTAGGAAACTCGCCGTCCTCAGTGATGCAGGGTGGCGGTGGCAGGAAATGTTCGCCATCCTCAGTGATGCAGGGTGGCGGAGGAAGAGGAAGCTCGCTGACCTCGGCGGCGCATGAAGGCGGCGGCGGAGGAAGAGGAAGCTCGTGATCCTCGGCTGCGCATGAAGACGGCGGCGGAGGAAGAGGAAGGAGCTCGTGATCCTCGGCGGCGCATGAAGGCGGCGGCGGAGGAAGAGGAAGGAGCTCGTGATCTTCGGCGGCGCATGAAGGTGGCGGCGGAGAAAGAGGAAGCTCGCTGTCCTCGGCGGCGCATGAAGGCGGCGGCGGAGGAAGAGGATGGAGCTCGTGATCCTTGGCGGCGCATGAAGACGGCGGCGGAGGAAGAGGAAGCTCGCTGTCATTGGCGGCGCATGAAGGCGGCATCAGAGGAAGAGGATGGAGCTCGTGATCCTCGGCGGTGCATGAAGGCGGCGGCGGAGGAAGAGGAAGCTCGCTGTCCTCGGCGGCACATGAAGGCGTTGGTGGAGCAAGAGGATGGAGCTCGCGATCATCAGCGGCACATGAAGGCGACAACGGATGAAGAGGATGGAGCTCGCGATCATCAGCGGCGCATGAAGGCGACGGCGGATGAAGAGGATGGAGCTCGCTGTCCTCGGTGGCGCATGAAGGCTGCGGCGGAGGAAGAGGAGGTTCGCTGATCACGAAGGCGTCGTGCCACGACGGAAGCTCGCCGTCCACGAAGGCACTGTGCTGCGTCGGAAGCTCGCCGTCTACGAAGGCACAGTGCTGCGTCGGAAGCTCGCCCTCCTCTTCGCCGCAGTGCACAGGCGGCAGCGGCGCGGTGCAGCTGTGCTAGCAGCCCTTGGAGCTTGGCCACCTGCTCTCGCAGGTCACGAATGCGCTCTTCGTTGCTCAGAGCGCACCGCCGAAAGCTGCTCCAATGACTCTGGGAGGCTGCTCCCAGCTGCACGTCCCACTCACACTCTTCTGCCGCTACGCCGTTTGGTTCTCCGGCTACCTTTCGCGCCGGCTCCCCACAACGCATAAATCGTTGCCCCCCCCCCCAAATAATCTCCCGGGGGAAGGGCTCCTCTGCTATGCCTCTTGTTAGGTCTTGCATTCTGTCACGCTTCTGGGTTCGAGGCATAAATGCAGAGGATCCAGGTGGTTCAGGGAAACGAATTATTTTTATTTAAACATAAACACAAAAACAGGGAAATTAAATAAACAAAGAGACTTTATAAGTAAAACGAAACCAAACCACGAATAAAGACACGAGGCATACACCTTCAACTTATTGTAACAAATGCCACTTCTGACCCAAGGGAACGTGCGCATAAGCTTTACTTGAGTTTGCCATTTTCTGCATTAGTTTATTAAATGACAAAACACAAAGTGAATATTGCTTGGGAGGTTACATTTGAATTTACTCCATTTGAATACTATGTATTCAAGTACAATAAATCACAGCAAAACCTCAAATAGCTTATTAAATTAAATGTGACATTTTGAAATAAAAAGACAAAATAGAATTTATTTGAAAAATGTACTTAAATTATTCTCTTTATTTACAATCACAACAAAAACATTTTTTACAGCGTGCGTCATATTTGCCTGGTTAACACTGACGTTACCTGATGAAGACATGCTGAAGAATATTGTAACAGTCTTATTATTACTATCACTACATTCATATGTAATGCTATTGGTTTATTTCTTTATACAATATTAAATGTGATTACAGTGTGTAGGTGTTTGAGTGTTACTGACTTCTTTGGTTTTTACATGAGATCAGATGAAGCTCATATAAGTGCTAAAAAGTAAAATGAGTTAATGTCCTGAGCAGTATGTTAGGTTTAAAAGAAGAAGAAGAAGAAGAAGAAGAGTGTCTGAGAAGTTTTAAGCTAAGAGAAGTAGAGTTATTTCTTGCTGTGTCCACCGCACCTTGATATACTTACCGATCCGGCCCGATCGAGCGGGACACACACGGAAACACATTCATCCACACACACACACACACTCATACGCACGCACACACACACACACACACACACACACAGGGATGATGTCTGAAGATCTCAGCAAATTATTCTCAGCAAAGAGAGCACATTTAAAGCGGTGCTGCGTCCCGAACATAAAAAGAACCATTTGGATGTATATTTGTCTGGATACAGGATAGAGAAGGTGTTACAACCTAAGGAGTCAGGAAGCACAGTGAGGGGGCGGGGCTGTTCTCAGGGCACTGGAATCTTCTTATTAGATTATAATGTCTGACAGTATTTTAACCCCTCACACAGTATGAACAGGATCTCTCACTGTCATTATATTTGACTTTTTGTAGGTTTTGGGACACCACAGTGTATTAGATCTGATATAATGATTGGAGATCATTATGATTGGAGAACACATTAGTGTTAAACATATTCATTTTGTGGAAACTGGGCAATGAAATTTAACTTTCTGGAATTTAACAGTTCGTTAAGGAAATAGGTCTCTGATATAACTGAGTTTAGTTTTAGCCAAACCATTACCTTTTGCAGAATCTATGAAAGTGTTCTTTAAAATATCAATATGAACTGTGATTGAACTGTTTTTTGGAAAGAAATTGTTTTTGGAAAGCTGAGTTAAATTTCACTTGTCACACCCAGGCCTGATTGACTCAAGAAATCACTTAAATAGAACCTGTCTGACAAATTGACATGCACTAAAAGATCTCAACAAAAAACTCATCATGCCACAATCTAAAAAAGGTCTAGAACAGATAAAAAGTAATTGACGTATCAGTCTGGAATACAGAGTTACAGAGGCATTTCTTAGGCTTTGGGACTCCAGGGAACCACGGTGAGAACCATCATACACAAATGGAGAAACCTTGGAACAATGGTGAACCTTCCCAGGTTTAGCTGGCCGTCCAAAATTACTCCAAAGGCACAACGACAACTCATCCAGGAGCTCAGTTCAGGTCAGTGTTTATCAGTGCAAAAAAAAAAACCTGCCAGGCAGGTTCAGACGGCTTTCTTCTCCTTAATACATGAAATAATCATTTAAAAACTGCATTTAGTATTTACTCCGGATATCACTGTGTAATATTAAAATTAGTTTGACAATTGTAATCATTTAAGTGTGACACATATGCAAAAAGCTAAAATCAGGAAAGGGCAAATACGTTTTCACAGCACTATATTACATATAAATCAAAAATGTTAAATGTAACACACACTCCTAATATACATGAAAAGGCAAAACCTCCTACCTCCATGTGCCATTTTCTACTGACTCATAGTAACACCATCTTATATTTTTATTAAATCTTCATATGAAAAAACTTTGTGTTTCCTCTACAACCTGGGCATTTTAAACATACAGTACAGGTATGCAGTGGCGGTTTTATGCATGGGTGAACTGGGCAGCCGCCCAGGGAGGCATTTTTTCACGACTCCAGGGGGGGGCGGTACTTGGGGGTGGATGCGCCGGCGCGCCGCTAAACACTTTTTTATATATATCTATATGTCTGACTTTGGCGCGGCGGCGCCCCTGTGTAGGTTTGCTGAAAAGGTGCCGCACTGAAACTGTGAGAAGTGAAAAGGGGAGCGGAGGAAAGTTCACCTCTCCCAAAAGGAGGGGAAATGCATCCAGTGGTGGCTAAACACCTGGACTTTCTTACAAATAGCGGCGCACATTTCATTTACAATATTATAAACACAGAGCTATAATTTATTTAATTTAGTTTTTTCAAAATTGTGAATTGATTTATTCCTGACTTCTAGTTGTGAGTGACAGTAGGGTTGATGGTTCAGTTGATTGTCGATTAAAAAAAAAAAAAAACAGCAATAGAGAGAAAAAGGCCAAAGCTGTCAGGTCCACAATTTAGAGAAAAGAAGAAGAGGAGAAACGAGCAAAAGATAAAGGTATGCAACAGCGTTCTCTCTGTATGATTACTGTATCATGTCAGCGAAGTTCTAATGATGATTAGTGTTATAACGTTAGGTTTGTTAGCCTTCTTGCTAGCCTAGTCCTACAGATGTGGAGCTGACAGAGCAATGCAATACACCAGGCACCACACTGCACTGTGAAGGACACTCTGATTTCTGATTTGGACAGGAGAGAGCTTGTGCAGGAAATCAAGAAAAAACCATCAAAAACCATGACCCTCCTTCATCACTTTTATTCATGAAAAGGATCTATCGGAGATCTACCCCAACTTTTGGACTGCTCTCAGGATTGCACTTACTCTGCCAATGACTGTGGCTCAAGCACAAAAGCTTGATCAAGTCATATCTGAGATCAACCATGTCTCAAGAACGTCTCACTGGCCTTGCTATCATCAGCATCAGAGGCGGTCTCGCCCAGGGAGTAAATCAGTGTAGAACCGCCACTGCAGGTACGTGTAGTTAAAACATGCATAACCTTACAGTTATGCAGTAAATTCCATTCATGAAGCGTTAACAGGATTTTATTAAATTTGAAATTCCTTGTATCTGCGCATTCTCATGAGCTTTAACACAATGCTAGTGATAATGTGGTTTATTGTAGTACTGTCCAGGGCCACGCTGTGATGCTGCACATTCTATCACTTTCCCTTACTGTGGTGGAAATCCCAAAAACACTAGAAACCCCAGTAAAATAATAATTAAATAAAAACACACTTTAGTGTATTACAAATGTATTAGAATCTTCGACAGGTCATTGCAAATATACTAACAAAAGTTGTACCATCCTTTAATATATAAAAAGTAACAGTACATACTTATATACTAAATACTAAAGTATTGCTTTTACCAAATTTTAAATATACTTCAAAATAATTGTATTATAGTTGTCACGTCTGCGGATTTGAGGCATAGATGCAGAGGCGTATGTTCCACAGAATGGATTTTATTTTATAAATGAAAAAGCAGGGGAAAATTACAAACAAAACACTTTTCTGTAAAATAAACCAAAACATCATTAAACGGACGAGACATATACTTTCAACTTTAATGTCAAGTCAAGTCAAGTCAATTTTATTTATATAGCGCTTTTAACAATTGACATTGTCGCAAAGCAGCTTTAAACAATAAAAAGAAGTAAGTTTTTATGCAATGTGTATGAATCAAAATGATAAGATTGTCCCTGATGAGCAAGCCGAGGGCGACGGTGGCAAGGAAAAACTCCCTGAGATGGTAATAGGACGAAACCTTGAGAGGAACCAGACTCAACAGGGAACCCATCCTCATCTGGGTGACAACGGATAGCAGGGATTGATCTGCATAATAATGTGTACTGGAAGTTCAGTGTAACAGGAGATGTGTTAAAATTAAAATTAAAAGGAGTCCAGTTTGTTCCTGGAGGCTCAGGTAGACTGTAGGGGATTCCAGTACTGAGCTATCGAACAACTGAAGTCACAGGTCCCCAGAGCATCAATCGATGATAGGACAGTCTTAATGGAAACCATCCCCAGCCACCATACGAATCCAGGCAGACCACACGGGGCACCCATGCGACGAGATCTCCAACCAGAAGCAGGACTCCAGGACGGGTTAGACGGCTCCAGAGGGCAGAGGGGTCTGGATCACTGGCAACTCAGGAGCGAACATGTATAGCTCGACAGAGAGACAGAGAGAGGGAAAGGAGAGAGGGAGAGAGAGAGAGGAGAGAGCAGAAAAGGAGAGAACAGAAAATAAGGAGAGATGGCAGTTAGGTCTGGTCACAGTCAACATGTGTAAGGTGAATGTATATTAGTGCAGAGTGCAAGCAGGGASTCCGGCAGGACTAACTATAACAGCATAACTAAAAGGGAGAGCCAGAAGGAAACACAAACATGAGGGCTCCCTGAGATGTAAAGCAACCAATCACCTCACCGTCAACAAACCTGAGTGAACAATGTAACAAATGCAAGACACTAACTTGAACTCAAATAAACCTTTTATAATGAAATTAATGATCAACTCGGTTCAGGTGAGCGCCCACGTCACCTGACCGAGTTGCGAACTGGGAAATGAAGTATTGAAACTGAAACTTAAAAGAACTACACAAAATGTCTTAGGGCGCTTTGGCGCCCTCTAGGCCTTATCCCTGACATAACCCCCCCTCTACGGGCGCAACTCCTGAGGCGCCCCAGGGGGTCCAGGGCATCCCCCCCCGGGTCCTCTGTCTACCCCTTCTTGTCCCATAGTTCAGGTGGCCTGTTGCCCCCGTTGAAGCAGGGCGGCGGAGGACTAGGAAACTCGCCGTCCTCAGTGATGCAGGGCGGCAGTGGCAGAGGGAGCTCACCGTCCTTCACCCTGGGGTTTTCCTTCACCCTGGTCACCTCCGAAACTAGACCTCCTCGTCGCTGCCTTTCGGACGGTGCGGGACTCACTTCACCCCATGCTGCGCCAGCATTAAACGGCGTGCGCCGTATCGCCAGCTTCTGACCTCCCCAGTTGGGTTGCTTTCTCTGCAGCCCATTCTCCTTCTTGACCTGCTTCTGTTCCTGCCCTTTCTCCTTCCTTTCTTGCCGCTCCGGTGTGTGGCAGTCCGGCCACCTTCTGCGTCTGCTCCCCACAACACACACCGTTGCACTCCCCAAAGTAATCTCCTGGGGGAAAGGCTCCTCCGTTTTGCCGTAGACCTTCTTGGGAATCCGCCTGCCCTCCGCGTCGGCTTCTTATAATGAAATTAATGATCAACTCGGTTCAGGTGAGCGCCCATGTCACCTGACCGAGTTGCGAACTGGGAAATGAAGTATTGAAACTGAAACTTAAAAGAACTACACAAAATGTCTTAGGGCGCTTTCGCGCCCTCTAGGGGTTGACAATAGTAAACTTTGAAAAAAAAAAAAATTATAGGAAAATACTTTAAGTGAAAGGTTGGTCTAATTTCCAAAGCACACTTATTAAAACTTTTTTTTTCAGTTTGTTTGGTATATTTTTAAAAGATATGCTCGAAATAATCATTGTACAAATGTACAGAAAGTATACATTAGAATACAAATTTTAATATACGGTGCTATTTAATAATGCTCTGTGGCTCTCTGCCTGTTTTCAGTCTCTGCGTAACAGATAGAATCAACACACCAGGTTTAAACTAACACTGTACCTGTCTAATACTAATGTCTGTCTTTGTTCAGACAACAGTTTACATTTTAGTTTGTGTTTGTAAGACAATCTGACGTTTTGTTGAGCACAAATAAACTATAGTACTGTTTTTTTTAACCTTGTGCAAATGAAATCTGTTGAATTCATGAATAAAATCTGCCTCATAATAACAGATGTAATGTGTTTCAGAAACATGTTATAGTGTGGAAAATGCATTCAGCATGTGTAAATTATCCTAAACACCCTTAGTGTAATGGTAACACTTTTGCAATTGTCATGTCGCATACAAGGAGGGCGGACGCAAATGCAGGTTGCACAAGCACTTTTATTTGAGTTCAGTAAATGTCCCAAACAAAAAACAAAACCACCAAAAGAAAAACAGAAAATAAACGAACAAAATACTCCCCAGGCTGGGTTCAATGCAGGCGGGCTGGTTGTGACAGAGACTGTCCCAATAAACGCTRATTTCCACTTGAATCACGAACTTGAACTGAAAATGGCTGAGGTTCCCTCAGCCGTGACCTTGAACTTGGCYGTTGCCAGCCCCGCTCTGCCGATATACCTCAGTCCTGGAGAGAGACGAAGCAAACTTGTTTCTTACACAAACAGACATGAAAACCAAGCAGTGCACGA
>QMIH01003965.1:9162-21290 GCA_003987875.1 Clarias batrachus | reverse complement strand
AAACATTTCAGTAAACAGCTAATCTTAGTCAGCTAGCTAGTTTGCCTCATAGACTTTATCTCCAAGTAGCACCAACATGTCGCTTATAAATAAAATATTCCTTGTGGGTCTCTTTAGCTAGCATGCTGTAGCTTCCTGCTAACAGCTAAAATATGTAAAAACAGTGTGTTCTGAAACATTATTAGCCATCAGTTTGTCCATACTGAATTTTATTACAAAAAAAAAGACTATTATTCTGTCCAAATGTGTGTGTCCTTGTGTTTGAAAGCAGCATTGGGGAAAAACAAAAATCGTACACTTAATTTTAACTAACAGAACCACTCACTGGAAGCTTTAGTCGATTTTCAAGATGGGTGCCAATAATTATAGAGTTGACACTTAGTGAGGTCGCTCACTATAGTGATTAGTTTAGTGTTCCGTACTGCTGATCGTACCGATTGGGCATGGCACTAAACTGTACATGTACTGCTAGGTGCATTAGCGCTCTGTTTTGTCGCTAAAAATAACTAGCATCTAAAGCTAAAATGAGTAGCGATGAAGCAAGTGAACTCACACTGAAAGCTCGACCATGGCCTCTCGGTTACCTGTGACAGACAGAGTGGGGGTGAAAGAGGGGGGTATTTGGTTGTGAGGATAGTCAGGCATGGGGGGGTACAGACGTGCTAGGCGGGCTGTAGCTCTCACTACCTCGCTTAGCCCTGTAGCGTATCAGGAGGGTGAGGGCGAGTACGAGCAYGGAGACGAACAGCAGGCATGCGCCGACGATCAGGCCCATCTTCCACCTCGCCATGTTCACTGTACAGGGGGAATAAAAAAAAAAAGAAGACAGGCGGTTGTAGTGCAGTGTACCTAAAGAGCGTTTAATGAAGACTCAACATGGACCTACGAAGTTCTTCTGCTCTGACCTGTGATCACGATCTGGTCGCTCACTTTCTGTTTTCCAGCATTGTTGAAGGCTTTGCAGTAATAGTTGCCATCGTGGAYGCTCGTCGGTGAGGAAAGTACGTATTCAGAGTAGTTTGTCGACACTGTTCTGCTGGATAAGGGATATCGGTTCTCACCATGATACCACTCAAATGTGATGGGTGGAGTTCCTGTCCTAACACTGCACACGAACTTGATGTCATGGTCTTCAGAGATGTCGTGAAGCACAGGGAGGGTCATCAGGTGCGGCGTCCCTACAGGAACTAGAAGATACAGAAACACGCCATGGTTTATAGAAAAACATAACACAGATGACTTTCGAAGGACGTTAGTTGGCGGATTGAAGGTCACCACAAGCTCACCTGTAACCGGAGTATAAAGTTTGTCACTCATCACCGATTTGCCGTTGTTCTGCGCCTCACATGTGAACTCGTGGATTTCGGCCTCAGTCACTATGCTGGCGTTGAAGATGGCTTTCTCTTTCTCTGATGCGCTTGTCAATACCTGAGTCTGTCTCAGTGACATGCGTTTCCGCACCAGACTGTAAGTGATGGGGAAACTGCCGCTTGGCGAGTGACACTCGATCTGAAAAGGCTGACCCAGGATCACCTCGCCGAGCACCTTGATGGTGGGTCTGGAGACGAGAACTAGAGAATGTGGAACACAAATGCGCTAAGCAAAGCCACCATGAAAACAAGAAAATAATCGAGAATAGTTTGAAGCAAACTGAAAAACATGCCTCGGTTATGGTCGCTAATCTAGATTGAAGAGAAACCTTGTTCTTGGTTCAAGCTTTTAAGGAGACCTTCCTCTGGGGGATTTACATGAGATATTGTTCTAGATTTGAGCCTTTAGTAAAACAGGCACAGTGGAACTTCGGATTGCGAGTAACTCGGTTTACGAGTGTTCTGCAAGACGAGCAAAGATTTTTAATAAATTTTGACTTGAAAAACGAGCATGCCTTGGTTTACGAGTGCTGAGTTTTTTGACACATCGACACACACACTCTCGCCTTACCCCTCCCCCCTCCTCGGGTTCACACAGACACACACACTCTGCTCTACACAAAAACTCTGCTCTGTCGCGATTCTTTTCAAAGGTAAGGTGCATTGATTCCGTTAGTCTGCGCTCACGCGAGTGTCATTAGAGAGATTTCTTTTTTTCCTGTTAAAACAGTGTTTCTGTTGTGTGTTTGTTTGTTGTGAAACTAAAAAAACAAGTTGGGGGGAGGGAGGAGGAATTTTACTGTGTAAGACGAGGCGAGRGAAGGGGCTAATTAACACTTATCTGTTGGGATTTATTTAAAAAAAAATTTAAGGTAAAGTGCACATTAATTTGTTTTATTTTTACTTTATATATTGTATTAGTTATCTTTCTGTATTTAATTTTTTGGGCTGTGGAACAAATTATTTGTGTTTTCATGATTTCTTATGGGAAGATTTGATTTGGTTTACGAGTATTTTTTGGAACACAAGCCCACTTCCAGAACAAATTATGCTTGTAATCCAAGGTTCCACTGTATCTATATTTGAATGAAATGATCTACACTTGAGCTTCTACTGGGACGTCTAGATTGGAGCTTTTAGTGAGACACCGTTATAGAATTAAGATTTTAGCTGAACATTTCTCTACATTTGGTTTGMGAGCTGGTTCTGTAACTGGTCTAGATTTGAGCTTTTAGTGAGAGTCAGCTTTAAATTCAAAAGTTTGGTGAGGTGCCATTCTAGATTCTATCAGAATAATGCTGTATGTTTCATATTCTAATGGGTCACTGTGCAAGATCTGAGAGTTTAGTGAGACTGYTTTCTATATTTCAGCTTGTAACAAGACATCGCAAGTTACACGATTTTAGCAAAACGTTCAAAATTTGGGCTTTTAGTGAAACACTTGAGATTTGAGCTCTTGTTAAAAAATGCGTGTTACATGCCGCTCTGGATTGTAATTTTTGGAGGCATGTCACTCTAGATTCTTGTTTTTCATAGCCATGCCACTCTTGATTTAAATKTTTTGGAGACATGCCACTCTGAATTAACATTTTTCGTAGCCATGCCACTTTTGGATTTTAGTTTTGGAGGCATACCGTTCTGGATTTTATCAATGTATTTTGGCACTCTGGAATTAAATGTTTTTGAGGCATTTATTTACATTTTTTTTGGAGGCAAGCTGCTCTGGTATTTAGGATTGGAGGCATGCTCTGGATGAATTTTTTTGGAGGAATGCCTCTCAGTATTTTAGTTTTGGAGGCAAGCTGCTCTGGATTTTAGGCCACTTTGATCTTGATATAGGGTGCTTTTATAAAATCCCAGTTCTACCTTTTGCTTTGAAGGGGATAGGTTGGCTCCACTTGATGATGGTGGTGTTAACTTGAGCACTACAGGTGTACTCCCCGTTTGTCTCGTTCTCTGCCATTCTGCTGTATTCGCCATTGACTGAGACGAGAGTGCGGTTGTTCCTGTAGATAGAGTACTTCACATCTTCATGTCTGATTTTCTCTGATGCAACGTTAGCGCTTTTGCAGGTGAGGGTGAACCGCTGCCCTTCGAACACCACGGCCGGGGTGACAGTCAGTACCGGTGTGGAAAAGAGTTCTGGAAAAAACAATACGAAACACACGGTCGGTCTGCTTAAAAATGATGTGACTAGATTTTAGTGCAACACTCACATTAAAGTTTAATTAAAATTGTTCCCCAAGGGGTTTCTCACCTGTGACAGTAAGATTTGCGTAAACACTTTTTTCTGCTTTCTTTACAGAGGCCATGCACTCGTATTTCCCGGCATCGGTCGCCTTGACGTTCGCTGTATATTCAGTGTTATTACCCATCGCTAGGAGTCTGCTGCCTCTGGATAATGAGAGAAAAGCTGAAGTAGGGGACTTTGMTTCCACACCACATCTGATGTGCACGGAGTCTCCCTCGATGACTTGCGTTGACGGGAAGACGGTGATCGTTGGCGTGAAGTCGAGTTCTGGGTTGGGAAATAAAGTAGCCATAAATGTTCCTACTGTTGCGCTCTGGATGTCAGTCCAATACGTCACCTGGAACGTCACGTCTCAAAGTGTTTTATTCTTCTTATACCACAAGTGATCTGATGACAAGTTCCATATTTCACTTATGTCAAACAAAATATTCCATGCAACTTTCTCTCTCTTTCTGTCTTTACAGTAAAGCAGAAACTTCTCTGTGCTAAAACATAAAGCTTTCTCTCGGACTGTTACAAAGCGCGAACACTTGGGAAATGTTTAAATAAAAAAATATATCTTTGATTAATTCAGTTTTTTGTTTACCGCAGCTGTTTCTAAATAAATGATCATTTTGCATCCCAGTGATTTACAGAAACTTATAAATATCAGCTGACTAAACAGAATGAACCTAATGATCAATGTAATGAATAAATGATTGATTGAACTCACCTCTCACAGTTACGCTGACTGTGTTGCTGAGGTTTGAGTTAATTATTTTACTTCCTGTGTTGATAAAATACGAGCAGGACAGGCTGACCATCCCTACAGACATGGGGATGTAATTCATCCTCACCTCCCCCTTGGTGTCTTTTACGATGGAGATTTCACTCGAGCCTTTGTTAAGGATGAAAGTCAGCTCACCGCCCTCGTCTGTCGCACTACAGGTGAGATGCACCGTGTCACCTTCATACACGATTTTCTTATCCACACTCAGCACCGGAGTCTGCAGCCCTGCAGGTGGCAAAAAGAAATTATCTCAACAACTCAAGATGATATCATGCGAATTAGCATACTTTAGCAAAACAAACAATCAAACAAAAAATGCTTCCAAACTGTGAAACGATTATGTTTCTGAGCGTGACCCACATTTATTTATTTGTCTGCTTATGAGTTATTCTTATTATTTAACAGAGCGCCCCCTAGTGGATGATGCTTATGAGGTTTCAACAAAACATATAGTAACCCACAGTTCACGCAACAATTTTGTCTAACTAATGTGCAATTTGTCGGTTCTTAATGATATCACAGCGGAAGATCTTTAATTTTTTATGTTTATTTTTAATTGGCTAATCGCAGGTCTTCGCTCATCAGATAGCTTATAGATTGCTAGTTGCGTAGCAACATGTTTAACCACAGCAAGTGTGATATATCAATTATCACAACTCGATCATTCTTATATAGAGTAGGATGCAAATTTTTACTTACTGCACCTTTAATGAAGGCAGTATACATATAACTCTTGCAGCACCTTTAATGACAGCTTTATTCACCTCACTAACAGCCACTACAGCTGTATAAATATAATATTTATATATYACAACAATGGATCATTTTTCTCACACTCAGCTTTAATACTGWCTTCTGTCTTTTTTTTTGGCCCAATAACCCAGTATATAAATAAATGACTTATGACACCTTTAAAGGCGAGACTGTTCTCAGAGTCAAGTATATACTGTACATACTGTATATCAGTATATAAAAATTCTTTCTCACCTTTAACAAGAGCGTGTTTTTGATGTTGTACAGCCATTAGAGCAGAATGAACAGCTTTAATGACATGGATCAGTATTAATACTGTATTTTACTTATTGCAACTTTAAAGTCCCTTCACTCAGAGCCCATAGAGCACTTTATCTCCACATGACGTTGCTGAGTCTCGACCTGAGCGACTGAAGCGACAGATCATAACACTGTCTCCAGAGACTTGTACAGTGGACACTATGCATGATGGGAGCATCGCTTCATGCGCTTCCCTTCTCACCCTGACCACGCCCATCACTCTGGAATAGACTCAGTCTGGACTCATCAGGTCACATGACCGAGAACATCACTCCATCACTCTTTAATAAACTGAAGCCTTTTTTCTGATGAGTCTTAATAACAAGTGATTTTCTTACAGACACACAGCTGTTTAGTCTCAATCCTGTGAGTTCTCATCACATTACTCCAACTATTAAACACATCTCTGATTTCCATTGTCAGTTTTTTTTTTAAAACATGGTTATTATTTTTTTTTTTCCCCGAATTTTCTCTCTAATTTAGTCATGTCCAATTCCTCCCCGTCACTAGGGGGCTCCACATTAAGGCTACTACTACCACTCAGCCGGGAGGGTCGAAGACTATCACGTGTTTCCTCCGAACCACGTGACGCCAGCCGACCGCATCTTTTCGTACCGCTCGGTCACGCACCGTTGGGGGCGGAGTCACACACTCGGAGGACGGGGCTATCCGCTATCTGCTCCTTCCGCTGGCGTGAGCTCACAGACGCCCCTGATTGGCTGTAGAGCCGTGATTAATGTGGGAGGAGCACTAAGTACCGCTATACCACTGCACCACTACATGCATATTGAGTAATTAGTACATGAATAATGTTTAATTAATGGAGGTAATTACTGTGCACGGTGAATTAACATTAAACTTCATGCTGATGTATCTTTACCTTTGACGATAATCGTCTGAGTGGAGCTTGCTTCGTATTTGTCGTCGGCCATAACGTCGCACTGGTACGTGCCCGAGTGAGACGCCCGGGCTTTGGCAATGGTGTACTTCACTTCCTTACTGGTGTTGGTATATGACATGTGTATGGTGTTGTGATTGTCATAGTCTTTGAAGAAGGTGAACTTAAGGAGCGGAGTAGAGCTGCCCGAGTGGACGACGTCGGCGTGACAGGTCAGCGTCAGCTCCGCCCCCCGATCCACCGTGTTCTCGGGGCTGACGTGAAGTGAGACTTTTCTGATAAAGATCTCTGGGGAAAGATTATAAAATGAGATGTGGTGCTTCCCTTATCTTCATCATCATCATCATCATGCAGTTTCAGGATTACACACAAGAATGACTACCAGGTGATTAGCATTATGATAATAATTAAAATTAAATTATAACAATCATACATTATTACTACTGAATAGAGTGGAAACTCGGGATACGAACACACCGCTTTGTTTGCATTAGTGGAAAGTAAGCAAAGTGAGTTTACTTTTTTTTTTTTTGCATTTTGTGTAAGATTTAGTGAAGACGTAGCTCCATGCGTTGTGGGAATGTTATCAGGGATGGAAGCAAGGAGAAAAGGGAGCCGCTTTCAGTTTGGGTTTTAAAGCAGCCAGTGCCGAGAGGAATCATAAATTAATGTTAAGTGAGATTTAATGTCTATTTACATATTGTATGTCATATTTTACTTCATTTACATGTCTTTATACTGTAAATGTTTTTATTGTTTTATATGCAATAATATGATTATAGTGTTGGAAATTAGGTATATTGGTAATATTTTTGGGTGGCTGGAACGGATTATCTGCATTTACATTATTTCCTATGGGACAMTGTGATTCACAATACAACATTTATACCTTAAATCAAAACTCGCCTCCAGAATAGTTTAAATTCATATGCAGAGGTACCGCTTTTTGGTTTTATTTCTGATGTATGTTAAGCTAATCTTGAAGAATATGATCTAAAATGCTACTCTAAGTCTTAGTCTTAGCATTCATTCTTTTCTTATTCAGGTTCTTGTTCTGTTTATAATGATGATGATTAAAACTGTATTTTTTTTATGCAGAGCTCAAAGCTAAATGAATGGCATGAGAGGAAACAGAAAGGCGCTAGGTAAGAAAAGTTAGCTAGTTAGCTAGCGACGTTTATGTTCTGGTTTATTTTTGCTCTCACAATTATTATTGAAATTCCTAAAAGGGTTTTTACCCAGACACAAGTAAACACAAACAAATGAAAGATGAGATGCTAGCTCAGCAGAAGATGTCATGCTAAGTGTAGTAGCAAAGAAAAGTTGTTGCTAATAAGAGTTTTAGCTTTTAAACAAGGAAAAGAATGATGCTCGTTATGATGCAGGAGACAGAGATGGACAGACGACTGGGCCCGTCTATCTGTCCTCTATCTGTCCATCTGTCCGTCTCGCTTCATGTGTGCGKTGTCTGTAAACACGAGCGTCATGTCAGGAAGGAAAATCACGCGGTTAAACAAACACATGAACTGAAGAGTTCTCAGGGGATCAGCGTTATTATAGCTTGGAGCTTAAAGGCACCACCCAATCTCACACACACACACACACACACACACACACACACACACACAAATTACAGTGAAGGGTGAGGTAGTGGAAGTTAGATTATCTCAGATGTCACATGATCACACAGCGCCTTTATTTTAGGAACGTGTGAAATCTCTCATAATGTCCATGTCGGGTGTCGGCGTTTCGATTCGAGTAAAAATCAACCGCACCACCAGAACTCACGCTCCTGTACTTGATATCACTCGTAACTCCATGATGATTTAAACTTTGTACAGTTTAGTTCTCAAATAAAAAACATCTGGATTTTTATTTCTATAACAGGTCTATGAAAGGTTTCTATTCACAGGGAAGGAGTCTCCAGTGCGAGTGATTTCCAACACAATAAGATCAAACTAAGTTGCTGTTAAGAGAAATAAAAGTCTTGGGTTCGTGCTGTTACGGGAAAATAATTACCTTCAGATTATTGGTAACAGAAACTCCTTGTCATGTGACCTGCTCTTCTATCCCTCTTACCGTTGTTAAGCCTGGTTAGATAACGATCTATTAAAGCGAAGTGTGATATAAAGTGACGTAAGTGCAGAATAACACACTCCAGACCGCGCGGTTATACAGGACACCAGGTCATCCGCACCCGCATGGGTCCGGAAAAAAAAACAAAACAAAATTTCAAATCCGTAATGATTCACTGGAATTGAGGTCTAACTTCTTTTTTTTTCACAAACAATCTATTTATTTATCATACACTGCACTCTTCTTACCGAACACGTGTACAGTAGATTTTATTATAGTTCCTCCTCTTTCAAAACGTTTTATATGCAAATAAAGATGATCAGGTGTATCTAAAACAGTTACAAAACCCTGACACTGGAGACTCCTTCCATAAACAGTAAATAAACATCTCCAAACAAACAAACAAACAAACAAACAAACACACACTTCACCACATTAACGTTCACTTTGCTAAATAAAAAAGAAATCTTAATCTGTTACCATAGCAACGATATTCATAATCACAACAAGTTCATAAATGATAAATAATAAACACATCTGTCAGACCTGCTGTTAGAAAATAGAAAATTAATCAACACCTGCTGACCAATCAGGATCCAGCTCTCTAAACGATTATTCTATCGCAGCGTTCCTGTGCGGTTCTCAGACTACGCTCATGTTCCGAGCAACGYCGCGCAATTCCTCATTTTTTTTGTTGTTGCTCAAATTAGATTTGCGCCTCATGACGGTTCACGTTCATAATTACAACCAATTTTTTATCCGACTCTAAACGACATGCGTGCGCTCGTCGATTCGTCCTTGGTCTCGTTTTTGTGTTAAAACACGTCGTGATTGTGCGAGCGCTCGTTCATTCTCAACAACATACGCGATTTTATTGGAAAAATTTAAAATAAATAAAAAGTGTTTTTTGCTCTGGATGTCGGCGAGCAGCGAGTCGGCTGTACGAGTCGAGGTGGAGAAGAAGGAAGAAAGTCAGACGCCTTGCTGGAGCTGTTTACCAGCTGTTGTTAGCGCGGCTATGAAGTTCCCGCGCTGACGTCAGCGAGCGCGCGACGCATTCCGCAAAAAAACAAAGTCACAAGAATTCCGATCCTCTCGTCCTCAATCGAGTCACATGACGACGTACAGATTATTTATCTGATCTAAGACTGCGTATGAAAGTGACTCAGAGCCGAAAAAAATAAAAATTTTAAAAATCAGATCAGTCTCACATTTTTAGTGAACACAGTCAATTTTTTTTTTTACATTTTCATTTGTAATTATAAGTTTATTAACAATTTCATAAATCATAGACGTAGATTTCTTCCGCCAGCAGGTCTGTACATCRGSTTAATATTTGATTATTTAAAAAACGTCTGAACTTTTCATCCTGTTTATCAACATGTACAGCTTTATAGAGACACTGACACCGGAGACTCCTTCCTACATATAAATATAAACTCAACACTAAACTAAACCTCCTTAAAGACAAGCGTCTCCGGTCAAAGTTCTGTTCTGTAAAGTTCTGTTACTATGGCGACGATATACACACGATTTGCGCTACGTAGCGCCCGGTGTCGTCTTTATCATGAAGCGTAACGCTGTGATGGTAACACTGACCTGATTCCACCCGCGTACCTGTCGAAGGTCATCGGAGAAAAAGAGAGACAAGATAAACAAGTTAACATTTAGGCAAAGTCGAGTGAAATTCCAGAGAGTGTCGGAGTTACAGCCGAGTCCTTACAGGTGAGGCTGAGGACGGCGAGGAGGAAGAGGCAGCGGCGGCGGCGGCGCAGGAGACGGGGACACGACATCGTCCACATGACTGACCACGACTCTGACTGAGCGAGTGTGAGAAACAGCGTGTGTGTGAGTGTGTGAGTGTAGTGTAGGGTGGGTTTCACACGCGCAGCATTGGCTCGGACTAAATGGGCCGGAAGGGCCGCATCCTGAGGAAACGACAGCGGGCAGTGGAATGTTCACACACTGCACAGTGTAACACACACTGATACGGTCAGATCTCACTGCAGGTAAACACCACATCATCACATCACATCATCACAACACACACACACACACACGCACACACACGGCAGAGAGTGCCGAGTGATGTCATCACCATCCAATAATCATCAATGAGGATTAAACTGGGTAAACATTTTAGAAACACACAGCTCAGGTTTTGTAAACATTTTTTTTTAGACAGTTACAGAATTCAGTGCTTTGCAAAAGTATTCGTACCCCTTGAACCTTTTGACAAAATGTGGAAAAGTTTAAGGGGCATGAATACTTTTGAAAGGCATTGCATTAACATAAATTAGTGTGTAAACCCGGTCCAATCACCATCTGATTCTGAATCCGAGCAAATCATTTAAAAAAAAAAAAGAAGAAAAAAATTTCATTTGCTGTTTGGTTTAATTTGAGTTCATTCTCTGCATGTTTCAATAAAGTAAAGACAGCAGACTAAAAAAGACTAAAGGTGACTAAAGGTGTTTAGGGCTGAAAACATTTTCACAGAACCTGAAAAAGATACAAACAAGAGTTAACAATAAAATAAATCACCTAAACACAGGGAACATGGAGCTCGAGTTGAATAAATAAACTTCCGATTCATTAATTCCTGAAATAATAACTTGTGAACATTGTTGTCCCATCCATTGCTCGTTTTCTCTTTGTATTTCAGCCCTCAACGCTCCAGAACACACGGCGCGGCTGCAGCTCTACAGCTCCGTCCTTTGGCTCAGTTTAACAGCTCGCAAACAAAAACAACAACAAAAAAAAGCGGGGACCTGAAAACACACAGCGTGTTCGATTCACTTCCTGTCCTGAGCCGAATCACCTTCTCACTGGAGTTCACTTGGAAGTGGCCTGAGACCACCTCGCTCAGATCCTGAGTCATGTCGCCATAGCAACCCGCCGTGGCACCCGGACATCGTAAGTTCAAATCTCAGGGAATGATGTAATGTCTCTATAGGAGCGTAGAGAGAGCTGATTGGCTGAGGGAGGAATTGGTTGGAACGCCAATGCTCTCACATCAGGCACGACACGAGCCAATCAGGAGCATCTGTGAGCTCACGCAAGCCGACGTATGAGATAATGCTCTCCTCCGAGCGCGTCATTGGTGGTGATTAGTCCCAATACTGTGTCCGTCAGTGCTACCGGCGGAATTAGCTACCTAGAGTGAGTTAGCATGATGGTTTTATGTCAACACCCTGACTGGAATTTACTTTATGGCGTCATTAACAAAAGCCCCGCCCCCAAACCAGAGAAATTCAGAATCAGCAAAAAATGCAAGTGACAGAGACGGAGGTTAATTCATTCATATTTGGTTTTATTTGAACGATTTTCTTCTCCTGTCATTAAAAACCACAGCCGGCGAAAGCAGTCTACAGTCACAGAGAGAGAGAGAGTGAGAGAGGAGAGAGAGAGAGAGAGAGAGAGAGAACACCTGATTGCATCAGTTCATTCTACTAGATTCTCTCTCTTTTTTTTTACATTTTAAATCTAAAACATTAAAACTCAAAGCGAGATAGTCGTACAAGTGTGCATTGGGGAGTCCTCCGCTCCTCTAGAGGGCGCTGCAGCGGGCACTGCAGCCGTGAGTGAGGTGGGTCAGGGGCCGTTCATCTTAAAGTCCATCTTAGAAATCGTTTCGGATCCGTCGTGGGCTCCCGTGGGTTTTTTTTTTTATTCCTTTTGTTTTTCCTTTTCGTGTTTCACGACATGATGAGA
>QMIH01003964.1:10996-25462 GCA_003987875.1 Clarias batrachus | reverse complement strand
TAATACCATGTTTACGAATTATGTTGCCCAGAGGAAGCATGTAAAGCGAAAAAAGCAGTGATTAGAAATTAGAAAGCAGACAGGGGTCAAGGTCAGGTTTCTTGATTAGYGGTTTAATAACGGCTAATTTAAAGGATTTGTGGACATACCCACTACTGAGTGAACAGTTAATTACTGTTAAAAAAGGGAACTTTTGAGGAGGTGAGAGCTGTAAGGGGAGCAGCCACGGTGCTATAGTTCCTTATGAATCTGYRATAGAAATTAGCAAACCCTAGGAAGCGTTGTAGTTCTCGTCTAGAAGCGGGCGTGGGCCAGTCAGTAACCGCCTTGACCTTTTAGGGCTCCATCTCGATCATGGAGGGAGAAATTACAAACCCCAGAAAAGAAGTGGATTTCTGGTGAAACTCACACAACTCGGCCTTGACAAAAAGTTTGTTTTCCAGCAGCCTCTGTAATACCTGGCGAACATGGGTAACGTTTTCCTCAAGGGAGTGAGAAAAGATTAAAATGTCATCAAGGTAGACAAATACACATACATTCACAAAGTCCCTTAGAACATCATTAATAAGGGCTTGGAAAACAGCATGTGCATTTGTCAGTCCAAAAGGTACCACCAGATATTCGTAGTGACCGGTAGGAGTGTTAAATGCTGTTTTCCACTCGTCCTCTTCCCTGATTCTAACGAGGTGAGGTGAAGATGTGTGCTCCCTGCAATAGCTCGAAAGCCGTGGTCATGAGCGGAAAGGGATAATGATTTTTAATCGTAATTTCATTAAGTCCTCAATAATCAATGCATGGCCGTAAAGACTTGTCTTTATTCTCTACGAAGAAGAATCCTGCACCTGCCGGTGAAGACGAAGGTCAGATGACTCCAGGCGCCAGTGATTCAGCGATGTAGTGGTTCATGGCCTCTCTCTCAGGGGAGGAGAGGGAGTAGAGTCGCCCCCTGGGGAGGCTGTGCCTGGGAGAAGATCGATGGCACAATCATAGGGTCAATGTGGTGGCAGGGAGATGGCATGAGACTTACTGAAGACCTTTCGGAGGTCAGCATACTCCGGGGGTACATTGGTGAGATCGAGGAGCTCCCCTTTATTAGTAGCAGGAGGAGGCTGAATAGATGCAGAGAGAAGGCATGAGGACAGACAAGCTGGGTTCCAGCCTAGGATCGTGTTCCGGACCCAGTCTATATGAGGGTTATGTTTTACTAACCAGGGGCGTCCATGGACGATTGGGATATGGAACTTAGGCATGATGAGAAATGATGAGAAATTCCGTGTGGTTGCCGGAAATTCTTAAACTGATGGGGAGAGTGCGATGAGTGATGCGGTTGAGGCTGCTACCTTCCAGAGCTTGAACAGGAAGAGGGCACTCAAGAGGGGTGGATGAGATCTTGAGGGTGTCTACAGTACGGGGGCAGATCAGGTTCTGGTCGGCTCCAGAGTCAATGAGGGCCCATACGGTGTGGGTCTTATTGTTGACAGTCACAGTGACAGGAAAGCAGGAGCGAGGGGTTGAGTTAATGTCCTGTTTCTGGCCCTCTAGGACTCTCAGTTTCACTAGGGGGCCTTGCCTTTTAACGGACAGGCCTCTCGAAAGTGACCAGCTTGCCTGCAATAGAAGCATGCTCTCTCCCTGCGTCGATGCAGACGCTCTTCTGGAAAGATGTGGGCGCGATCTACTTGCATGGGTTCAGGAGCAGGTTCAGGAAGGGAGGATAAGCTGCATTCTCTGGATGTGCGGCCAACCCGTTGTCTAAGGCGAAGGCGGCTGTCGACGCGACCGGCTAAGTCCGTTAATTCTTGGAAGCTGGAGGGTAACTCAAGGGAAGCCAATTCATCCTTCACAGATTCCGCCAGACCATTAACGAAGGCGTCACACAAAGCACATTCATCCCAGCCACTGGAGGCTGCCAGAGTATGAAACTCAATAGCATACTCAAAAGCAGAACGGGACCCTTGTTGAAGATTTAGGATTTGGACAGCTGCTTGTCGTCYGGTGTAGGAACGGTCAAACACCCTTCTCATTTCAGTGGTGAATGAGTTATAGTCCCCGCAACATGGAGCTTGGGCGTCCCACAGGGCAGTGCCCCATTCCCGGGCCCTACCCGAGAGCAGAGTGATGATGTAAGCCACTTTGGAGCGCTCCGTGGGGAAGGACGAAGTTTGCAGCTCTAAAACCAGGGAACATTGGGACAAGAAGGAACGGCAGGTCCCAGGATCGCCATCATAGGAGGGTGGAGCGGGTAAGCAGGGTTCATGAGCTGGTACAGGGAGAGGAGCTACTGCTGGAACAGGGGCAGGCGCCGGGGGCTGTGCCAGGGAAGCTGCCTGGAGGTGCTGAATTTGTGACGAAAGGCCAGCGAGGGAATCTGTAATGGTTCTCAGAGTTTGATGTTTGGAGAGAGCCCAACATAGCACCTTGGCTCTCCAAGGCTGTTCTTAGTCTGTTTAAGTCTGCTGGGTCCATAGTGGCCAGATTATTCTGTCCGGCACGCAGAGTAATGAAGAGAAAAAAAGAAGAGCAGGACACAAGTGCAGATTTACAGCACCAAAGGGGCGTAGCTTAGACGCGCTTTTGGACAAGGGGGGCGTGGCGCGCTGGCCGTTGAGCACTTCCGTGTTCAGGGGGAAATCCAGGTCACGTAGTACAAAGCCAGGGCAATGGGTCGGACAGCCGGTTAAATCAGTCAGCGATACGTGTGAAAAGGGAGTGAGCAGAGACGTTCTCGTGAGCCAGAACGAGAGTTCAAAGCCAGTGAGTCAGTCAGCGATGCGAATAATCCAAAGGGGGAACAAGCAGAGACATAAACGTGAAACGAAGCAAGAGGTCAAAACCAGCGGGAAAACAAACAGCGCACAGAAAAGAAACGCGAGAAAACTGGGCTCTGAAGGCACGCAATATTCTGGCAGCGAGACAGCGTTCTGCGCTTTCTTAAATGCCGGGAGAAATTAGTTGTGAATGGGATGCCGGTGTGTAAAGGGGCAGGGTGTGTGTGAGAAAGCATGACAGCCAGTAGGAAAACATAAGCACATGAGCGCAAAGGCATGACAGTGTGGGAAAAAGAAGACGTGAATGACAGCGGTACGTGACAGGAACGTGACAGGTTGATGATGAGGGTGATGGGCTGGGTTTGAAAAGTGATGGGGCTGGAGTTGATGGGCCAACCATCAACTGATCTAATCAGTGATGGGGCTGGAGTTGATGGGCCAACCATCAACTGATGTAATCGTTACAGGCTGGGATAACGCTTTGATTTTTACCCCCAGTTTTTTGGCCTGTGAAGAGTCAATGAAGTTACCTGTGGCCCCGGAGTCGACGAACGTGGTACTTCCGACCCGTTTGTGGCCAAACTGAAGGTGTACTTTTACAGTGAGACGGGAATCCTTGGTCAGGGTGGTGGAGAGAGATGGAAACCGGTGAGCTACTCTCATTTCTCACTGGGTTTGCGCGTTTCCCGGCTGCAGAGGACAGATGGCCCGATGGTGTGAGGTGGATCCACGATATGCGCAGAGCCCCTCCCTAAAACGGCATTCCCGTTCTGCAGCAGTTAAGGAGACGCGCCCTAATTGCATGGGTCCCCGGCTCCTGTGTCGACCACGGCGGGAGGTGGAGAACCGACGGTTCCGGTAGGTGCAGCAGTGAATGAGGAGCGGGTGTCTGAGACTGGGGCATGGGAGAAGAAGGGGGTGGTTCAAGGTGTGGGATGATGTTGTGACGTTGTGATGGGCGGCAGGGTACGGGGAGATGGCTTGTGGCGAGCGAGCAGACGTTGGTCGATCCGGAGGGCGAGTTGAATTAAGCTCTCCAAAGTCGCTGGGAGCCCTCATCCGGTGAGCTCGTCCTTTATACGCGAAGCCAGTCCTTCGTAGTAGGTCGTCCGGAGGGCAGAGTCTCCCCAGTCGGTTTGCATGGCAAGGGTACGAAAGTCGGCTGTGTAGTGTCTCATGGACGACCCTCCCTGCAGTAGGTGATATAGCTTGGAGTCGGTCTCCACCTCAGCAGCAGGATGTTCAAAGTTGAGTTTAAGTTGACGTGGATGGTAAACCCAAATGCGGAAGTAGTGCGAGCAGCCAGGATAACCACACTGGTTATTATTAGAACTCTCCCGATGCGAGAGCAAGAGTGGTAATCCTAATAATCATAAAATATTGCATTCAAAATATTATTTCATTGCATTATGTTTGCCAAAAAATTAAAACAAATTCATAATGTAGTAAACTGTTAGTAAATAATTTTTCAGCAACTTTGAAGAATAGATGTGGGTTGTCTTATAACTGGTTTGTCGTATAACATGTATACTGTTTTTTGCTTCTGGGCATTACAAAAACATATTAGTTTTGGTCTCTATATACTGTTCTTGAAGTCCCTTGTTAGTGTATAATTTATTTAGAATATTGTGAGGGAACATTATGGAGTAGCCCTTTTGCTCCATACTTATAGATGTTAACAAAATTTTTGTTGTTGTTATAGTTTAGGGGTCTGAGGTCTTTCTGAAGACCTGCAATGATTCAACACTCTTCTTAAATTCGTGTAAATTTCGAATCTTTACCACTTGTGGTGGTGGGCATTAAGCCAGTGCCTCATATAGGCCAACTGCTCTGCGCTCCGCTCAAGGAAGAGAAACACAGCACATGTTCAGCACCCTGGACAACTCCTGTAAACCTGAGAGATGTCCTGGGTGCTATAACTTGCTATGCCCGGCAGTTTGTTATTATCTGCCATCCTGCTGTCATAGGCCACTGAAAAGTAGGATGGTCAGGGCATATCACATCACTTAACCGCTCTTTCCTGTTCCTCCACAGACTCCAACCGGGCCAAACACACTCTCGCTCAAGCTCGCCTGCTGCACCTGATCAGCCAACTTTGGCAGCGGCTTCAGGGCTGTCCCGCCTGTTCTACACACAAGCATCTGGACTGAGTTCCTTGAATTGTCTAAATTAACTTATATGGCTCCAGCTAAAAAAATTTTTTTGTTTATGCCTTTTACTGCACTACTTTGCATATCCTGAGCCAATAAAGAAAAGTGAACACTTTCACTTGTATCATTGAAATTTCATATCCTGGCATTCTTGGTCCATCCTAGTGCCCATTACACTGGCGGAGAATGCGGGTATTTGGACTAGACCCAGGGGCACCAAGCACCCCAGAGCAGAATCTCGGACACCTGCTGGAGACAAGCATTCAAAAACAAAGTTTGCTACAACATCTTACGCAGGGACTCGAAGCCACTACTGCAGAACTTGCTCGCCTACAGCAGTACAGAGGGCACAATGTACCTTTACCTGACCCACATAGAGATTTGTAACACCTTCTGACTAAGCTGACACTGCACAATGACATGGTGGACTATCTACAGACCTTTGAGCAGGCGGCACTTGTAGAATTAATAAAAAAAAATACTCTCTCTCAATTTGCAGAGAAACATATTCAGTCTAACTGGGAGAAACTTCATCATGCAGCAAGATGATGAAATTTATCCAAAACCCACTGCCACAAATCAACAATAAAAGGACTTATTCGGGGCTTCATTAAAAGTTAAAAGACCATGAAGCAAACCAGGAAATCATAACAAACAAAAAACAAAAAAATAAAAACAAGGGTTTGGTAAATATTGCTAGCACAGGATAAGAAACCAAATGTGAATAAAATTCAGTTGAAAAAAATATTTTCCTTGATTTTTGTTTACATAAAATGTGGTTGGTCTTTCACCAAATGTATCATGTTAAATTAAAATATGTATTAAATAGAAGAAATTACAGTTAAAATTCTGATCGTGTAATATTCTTCTTTCAATCTCAAACTCAAATGTATTCAATGGGTAGCAAAAATCAAAGAATTTGCTATGTTACTATCTTCAAAGTGAACTCTATAACTGGTTGCCATAAGGCACCACTGTAACTACATCTGCTGACTGGTGTACCAGAAGATCCTGAACCATTTGCCTGTTGTTAGGGGATCACCAGACTAAATCATCAAAATGCCATAGAAGAATAGTGATGGGAGTGTAATAGATCATAATAGAAAAAACAAGGCACTTTATCATCAGTATAGAAGGTGTATCGGGTTACTTGGCTGTAACCCTGTTTCCTGATAAAGCGGGGACAAGATGCTGCATGAAAAAGCTATGGGAACATCTCTTTGTTCGGTTGTGAAGCCTGTGCATGTCAAAACCGCCGAATACCTCGGCTTATAACCTCTGTCAGGCATGACATCACCGAATAAGGTGCACCTGCAGGTTATAAATAGGAGTGAACCGGAAACATCCTCAGGTCAATTTTGTCTGAAGGACATCCAGGCACGCCAGCAGTGCGGCATCGRAACRCAGCATCTCGTTCCCGCTTTATCAGGGAACAGGGTTACAGCCAAGTAACCCGAGGCATTCCCTTTCAAAAGCTACACTCGATGCTGCGTGAAAACGCTATGGGAACGAGAATACCAACGCCGCTGCACTGCAAGTGTCTGGACCCCCAGGTTGTGTATCATGTGCGCACAAAGCCGAGGAGGTCTCAGACCTAGCTCTGGGATGCTGACTCAAGGATCCGCGAACTCGGAGTAGCATTGACATCCAGACTATAAAATCTAACAAACGTGTGTGGAGAGGACCAGCCGCATCACACACCTGCTGCAGGGGGACGCCTCTTGCCAAGGCAATCGATGAGGCAATCCCCCTGGTTGAATGAGCCCTGATTCCCAGAGGCGAAGTGTGACCACGCGCCTCGTAGGCTAGGGCAATAGTATCTCTCACCCAGTGTGACAGTGTCTGTCTAGTGGCAGCCGCCCCCCGTTTGCGACCCCCATGGCAAACAAAGAGCTGCTCTGACTTACGCCACTGCCTAGTGCGGTGGACGTAAATCCTAAGAGCACGTACTTGACACAGTAAGTGAAGCCTTTCCTGCTCCGGAGCTGTGAAAGGCGGCGGACAGAAGGCCTCGAGAACAACTGGATGCATTGTCGAGAATGGAACCTTCGGAAGATAGTTCGGGTGAGGATGCAGAATAGCTTTGAGTAGCCCAGGGGCAAAGTCTAGGCAGGATGGGGAGACTGACAGAGCCTGCAGATTCCCAATCCTCTTCAAAGAAGTAATAGCCATATGAAAAACCATCTTAAGAGACAGAAGCCTGACAGGCGCTGACTCTTGTGGTTCGAAAGGGGTGTCAGCCAGGCCTTCGAGTACGATAGTCCCATGAAGGGACCGTCGCTCTAGTGGGCAGTTTCAACCGTTTAGCTCCACAAATAAAATGGGCAACTAAATGGTGCGTTCCCACAGAAACCCCATCGGTCAGAGCGTGACAAGCGGAAATAGCGGCTACGTACGTTCTGAGAGTACTAGGGCATAAGCCCGAGGACAACTTTTCTTGCAGAAACTCCAGCACTGAAACAATCTGGCAAACTGGGTCTACATGTCTTGCCATGCACCAATTTTCAAATACAYTCCATTTGAGGGCATAAGTTCTTCTAGTGGAGGGAGCCCTGGCACTTAAAACGATTTCAATTACGCTGGCTGAAAGACCAGCATGTCTTAGTTGGTCCCCCCTCAGGGGCCAAACGTGAAGGTTCCAGAGCTCGGGCCGGGGATGAAATATTGTCCCCTGTGCCTGAGACAGAAGATCCCTCCTCACTGGAATCACCTAGGGTGAGCCGTCGAGGAGAGAGCAGCCAATGGGGCGCTATCAATAAGAGGCGCAAACCCTGTTGACGGACCCTCGCCAGGACTCCTGGGAGCAGAACTATRGGTGGAAATGCATAAAGGCGTAATCTGGGCCACGTATGCGCCATTGCGTCCGGACCCAGGGGAGCTGGAGGAGTCAGAGAGTAGTAAAGGGGGCATTGTGCTGCCTCTTATGAGACAAAGAGGTTCACCTCTGCTACGTAAAATCTTTCCCAGATTTGATTGACTATTTCGGGGTGGAGATTCCATTCCCCATGTTTTACAGCTTGTCTGGATAGCAAGTCTGCTCCTACATTCATATGCCCTGGAATGTAAATCGCCCTGAGGGACAGGAACTTGTCCTGTGCCCAAAGCAGAACCTGGTGCGCTAGCTATTTCAAGCGACGTGAGCGCAGTCCACCCTGCCCACCATTTATGTACGAGACTACCGCAGTGCTGTCCACCTGCACTAGGACATGGTAGCCTCTGAACTGCTGGAGGAAGTGTTTCAGGGCCAGAAACTGAGCCATCATTTCAAGGCAATTGATGTGCCACGCGAGATGACCTATCCTTCCAAAGGTATCACCGTGGACGCAGCTGCCATGAGGCCTAAAGATTTCTGAAAGTGATGAACAGTGACCTTATGGCCTAGCTTGATTTCCTTCAGGGTGTTGAGAATGGATTCGACACGAGCAGGAGACAGCTGTGCCCGCATTGTGACTGAATCCCATGTGACACCCAAATATGTTGTCCTCTGAAGTGGAGACCATGCTATTGAAACGCGGAGGACGATGTGCAAACTGAATCCTGTAGCCTGTGGCTATAGTTCTTTGTACCCAAGGAGATACGCCTGACAGTAGTTTCCACGCTGCCAGCTTCTCCGAAAGGGGCACGAGCTTTGACACTTCGGCTGGATGGGGGGGGTGTTAGGTGTTGGGTATCCTGAAGTGTGGCAGGAGATGCCCGAATACCCAATTTTTCGTTGGAGACCGGCGCTTCCCAAAACACCAGTGGTGGCGGGGATTGAACACCAGCCTCCTGGGAGTGCCAGGGAGGAGGCCCTGTTTTGTGACGAAAATCCAGGTGCCCCTCCCTGGGGGGAGACACCCCCACGGCCCCAGGCGCACGAGCCTCAGGGCTTCTTCTTTGAAGAGAGGAAGCTCCACAGATCTGGTCTTTTCGAGGCAGATTTTTGAGAAGAGCGGCGAGCCCCACCCCAGTCTTTACGAGGGAGTGCGCGGCTGGTCACGCTCTCCTTCTGCACCTCATGCCTGATAGGGGCCAGACCTGGCCTGGGCCGGGTGGCCGACGGTCCCGGTTCTTGAGCACGGCGGGGAAGGAACCTCCCAAAAGCCTGTTCATATAGCTTCGCCTCCCGAAACCTAGTGGTGACAGAATTAACAGCGTCGCCAAAGAGGCCGGAAGGCGAGACGGGGGCATCAAGAAGGACAGCACGATCCTTATCCTTGATGCCCGTGAGGTTCAGCCACAGATGCCTCTCCGTGGATACCACGGCAGCCGTAGAACGGCCCACAGCATGGCCCGTCTGCTTGTTTGCACGGAGAGACAGGTCTGTGGCGAGGCGCAGCTCTGCAAACGCCCTGTCATCAATAACCCCACCCGTGCTCAGGTCCTTCAGCAGATCAGCCTGGTAGGCCTGCAAAACCGCCATGGTGTGCAGTGAAGCGCCAGCCTGACCTGCTGCCTGAAAAGCTTTMCCCACCAAAGCAGATGTCAACCTACACGGCTTGGAGAGGAGAGTAGGTTTTTTCAGGGAAGATGAATGTCCCAGGAGAGAGATAGCCCGCAAGCATCTCTTCTATCTGGGGCATCATCATATAACCGTGTGCTTTCACATCAACCATACTCGAATGAGTCGAAGGCACAAAAACACGCGATGAATACGGCTTGCTTCATGAAAGAGTTAATTCATCATGGAGGTCACCAAAGAAGGGGAGAGAGACGTTGAGGCTCCTCCCCCTGGCGTCCTGACAGAAACCTGTCATCTAATCTCGAGTGCTTGGGAGAATCTCGCTTCTGCGGCCAGTCGATATGCAATCGCTTGACCGCACGCGTTATAACCTCTAATAATTCCTCATAAGCTCTGTCAGCACTGGAGGAGCGTTGTGAGGAAGCTACTTCCATGGAAGCAAGTGAGGAGGATTCTTCCGCTCCCTCACAAGAAGCGCCGGAGCATGCTTGCGAAGCGGAAGCTAAAACTTCCTGATCCGGAGAAACCACGAGAGAAAGAGGAAATTCCGTCGTGTGCGCGTCTGCCAGATCAGCACGCGAGCCCCAGGAATGCGAAGCGCGAAGGCACCTTAATACGGAGAAGATCACAGTACTCACAGTCTCCCTGAAGCCCGAAGCGAGCATGTTCTTCCCCCAGGCACTCGAGACAAAATTCATGGAGATCGCCCTCCGAAAGAGATCTATCGCACAGAGGCACGCATATCTTAAGCAACTCCGCCGCTGCTGTTATTTCCTTTTTTTTTTTTTACTTTCATTTTGGCTTGCACATGCAAACAAAGCAGTCCTGGGGTCCGTTCTTCGTACGTTGCTTGAAACATCCGAGATGAATTGACAGATCTAAGATGAGATCATTGTGCAAATTACGATGCTGCTAATTCGGTTCTTTGAGCACACCTGTTGTTGATGATTAGTATAGCTGGATTGAGTTGTCTAGGATTATTGCACGTTCGTGCATTTGTTTAAAAGGCGATATGCATCGACAGTAGAAACACTGACCACAACCCCTGCGATTGGTTGACGAAATGGCAAAAGAGCAGCTCCTTTTTTTCTCAAGCGGAGCAAAAGCTTTTATTAAAGGTTTAAGGAGAATTTCAAACTTTAATAAATTTATTTTAAATTATCTTTATTAAATACGTAAGTGCTGCCCGTGTTAAAAATGTTTTTTTGTTGTTGAGATCTGAGGATGTTTCCGGTTCACTCCTTTTTATAACCTGCAAGTGCACCTTATTCGGTGACATCATGCCTGACAGAGGTTATAAGCCGAGGTATTCTGCGGTTTTGACATGCACAGGCTTCACACCCGGAGAACAAAGAGATGTTCCCATAGCGTTTTCACGCAGTTTTCACGCAGTGTAAACGAGTATAGCTTTTGAAAGGGAACAAGTAAAAGTTAATTGGTTAATTGGTCAAGCATCATGGCTTGTGCATGCAAGGTTGCTTCTTGAATGGGCTCATGAACAATTGTGGATGAGGTAACTTATGATGGTAGCAGCAGTTAAAATTAATTTTCCTCATGTTCAAAGATGGTACAGTCAATCCACCATGCATATTTTAGCCATACTAAGAGTAATTTACAGTTAGTTGTAAGCTTCTTACCTGTAGTTTGTTGATGTATATATTTTTACATTTTCATTTCAGTTAACTGCATTGTGATATAAAGACATGCATTTATATCACAATGCAATCACATATAAACAAAATTATTTTATTATAAATTAACAGATTTGTTGGAAATGGTTACTAAGGAATGTTTGATAAGGGATAGATTATGTATATTAAATGATTACTTTGGAAAGACCTTAAAATGGTTAATCAATTTCAGAATCTGTTCTCTTATTTCTTTGGTTCTAACTCCATAAATAATTGGATTGAAACAGCTTGGAAAAAGTACATTGTACTCAGGAAGACACAGCCGGAGGAAGAGAAGTTGTTTCTTATTCTGTATGACATAAAAGCAATTAAAGCAAAAGTCAAACTAACTGTCATGACAATTATATGAGTAATGCAGGTATTAAAAGCCTTTAAGCATGTTTTACCAGCTCTCAGGACAGAAGAAAGTATCACTATGTACGATATTGTAATGAAAATAAAATCAATCATGGTAAGAAAAATTCCCAAAAGCCCTAATATATTGTTAATGGTAATATCTCCACATGCCAACTGAACCAATGCCATGTGTTCACAAAAACAATGATTTATTTCATTTGTTGCACAAAAAGTCAGTTTTCCAGCCCAAGAAACCATTATGGTAATTAAGAATACATTTCTGATAATTGGAAATATAATGAATTTTTGAAAGTTGGTCATTGTCATGTATTTCTAGTAATAAAAAGGATTAAAAAAAAAAAGATCATATTTGGTGTGAATAAAAATGGAAAAGAAAGGTCCATAACTGCCATAAGACCAATTAGTATACACAGGAGAGTGAAGAGCTTGCTGAGATCCAATTAAGTATATGAGTATAACATTTAATGTAGACAAAAATATGAACATAGGAATGTAGGGAATGGATAGAATAGGCCCCCATTCTCCCAAATCAAGAAAACCAGTGAGTCTAAATGTTGTGAATGAAATATTATGTATAGGACCCAACATCCTTACAAAATTTTTAAGACTTCAGATATGCCACCTTCTATTTAAAGTTATTAACAGTTTTGGTTAGTATTAATTGTTGATGTTTTACGCATACATGCAAAATCCAGTAAAATAGTTGCCACTATTTGCAATTCTTTGTACCCTACTTTGTTATCAAATACCTTGCAAGCTGTACAGTTCCTTCAGGTAATCCTAATAACCATAAAATAAGGCATTCAAAATATTATTTCATTGCATTATATTTGCCAAAACAAATAAAACAAATTCATGTGGTAGAGTACTCACAATCTTTTTATAAAGATAATTCAGTCATTTAGGGCAACAACAAAAAAACATTTTTACATTGCTCAGTCTTTCTAGCTAACTGTTATTTAGTAAACCATTTAGTAAATTATTTTCCAGCAGATAAAAGTGGACTCAAATAAATGTTATGTTAGTTTTTGTAACTTTGATGAATAGATGTGCTTTGTCTTATAACTGAATAAAACATATACTATTTTGCTTCTGGACATTACAAAAACATATTAGTCTTGGTCTCTATATACTGTTCTTGAAGTCCCTTGTGGGTCTAGCATTAGAATATTGTGAGGAAACATGATGCATTAGCCCTTTTGCTCCATACTAATAATGAAATTTTTTGTTGTTGTTTATTTATAAATAATGAGAAGATTATTGAGAGAGAATGAGTCAAATCCAATTGTGTTCAAGGATAGATGGAATGCAGCCAAAACAAGAACAACTATTCAGAAGAACCAGTTCCTCTACCATATACACTCAGCATCTAAATACAGAAAAAAAGGACAAGAATTTAGTGAAAATCAACAGTAAACAAACAAACAAAGAAAAGCACTATGCTGTTGTGCTACTAACAAAAAAAAGTCAGTTAACATACAAAGTGATTGAAACAAAAAAATATGTTTAACCATAGCCGTGTAGGGTTTCAGCTCTGGGTCAGAGGTGAATTGAATCTTAAAGGCTTCGGGTAAATTTATTAAACTTGGTTAATATTTATAGCATATGCTTTATCGGCTTCCCGTCCAGCGTTTAGCACAATTTAGTGTATCTTACCAATTCTGCACGCACACAAACACACACGCGCGCAGTTCAAAAAATGAAAAGTTATTGAAGTTTTCTAGTACTGTTCACTAGACCTGAGAAAGTCACAAGAGCAGAGCCTTGGGTTTAAGCCTACTGTTTCATTATGAAGAGAGCACCTATTTCAGCAAGGTATGAAGCTTTGTTTGTTACTTGTGTTGCGTTGCGGTCTTCTTCAGTGATTCACGTTCGGTGTTAGGGAGTCTCAGCGTTGCTGATTGACTGGAGCTCTGGTTTTGTGATGAGGTCTCTCGGGAAAGCCCTTCGCTGATGCATGGGTTGCTTGGTTACTGACATTACAGAACTTCAGAGTTCTAGCACGAAGTTTCTTAAAGATGTAGAGAGCGGATGAGCAGTTTGCTTGCCGCAAAAGTCGCAGGGCGAAAGTTGATGGTGGACAAGCGATGAAAGAGCTTGCTTCCAGACATTTAGTTGACATTCAGCCGTTGGATGACGTGCCGATGTGCTCGTACCATGGGGTTTTAACCCTTTGTTGTCGGTCCGTCCCACAGGTGTTTGGTCCAATTGGATGTGGTTGGGGGGTGGGAAACTCACGTGGTTCCCCCTTTTGTGCATACATTAGGCAGGGTTTTTCGGCTGTCACGTGGGACTCATCCGGTTGGAAATTTTAATACCTTTTATAAATAAATTTTACACAAGCTCTATTTATGCTACTAACATTTCATGTGTGGTTGATACCACACATCCCATATCAAACACAATTATTTATGCTTTTATCTTGTTAAAATGGTTTATAAACGCTGGTTACACATTTTAAGTTATGCTGAATAATCAGATGTACATACACACGTGAACAGAATTGTTGGTACACTTCGGTTAATGAAAGAAAAACTCACAATGGTCACATAAATAACTTTAATCTGACAAAAGTAATCATTAAAAAAAATTCTATGAATGTTAACCAATGAAAGTCAGACATTGCTTTTCAAACATGCTGCAACAGAATTATTAAAAAAAATAAACTCATGGAACAGGCCTGGACAAAAATGATGGTACCCCTAGAAAATACTGAAAATAATGTGACCAAAGGGACATGTTAATCCAAGGTGTGTCCACTAATTAGCATCACAGGTGTCTACAATGTTGTAATCAGTCAGTGGGCCTATATATAGGGCTCCAGGTTGTCACTGTGTTGTTTGGTGACATGGTATGTACCACACTCAACATGGATCACAGGAAGCGAAGGAAAGAGTTGTCTCAGGAGATTCGAAAGAAAATTATAGACAAGCATGTTAAAGGTAAAGGCTATAAGACCATTTCCAAGCAGCTAGATGTTCCTGTGACTACAGTTGCACATATTATTTAGAAATTTAAGATCCATGGGACTGTAGCCAACCTCCCTGGACGTGGCCGCA
>QMIH01003964.1:0-10535 GCA_003987875.1 Clarias batrachus | reverse complement strand
TGGGTCTCAGTCGCAGGTCATGGGTCTTGCAACAGGACAATGACCCAAAACACACAGCTAAAAACACCCAAGAATGGCTAAGAGGAAAACATTGGACTATTCTAAAGTGGCCTTCTATGAGCCCTGACCTCAATCCTATTGAGCATCTTTGGAAGGAGCTGAAACATGCTGTCTGGAAAAGGCACCCTTCAAATCAGAAACAACTGGAGCAGCTTGCTCATGAGGAGTGAGGAGCCAAAATACCTGCAGAGAGGTGCAGAAGTCTCATTGACAGTTACAGGAATCATTTGATTGCAGTGATTGCCTCAAAAKGTTGYGCAACAAACTATTAAGTTAGGGGTACCATCATTTTTGTCCAGGCCTGTTTCATGAGTTCATTTTTTAAAATAATTCTGTTGAAGCATTGTTGAAAAGCAATGTCTGACTTTCACTGGTTAAAATTCCTAGAATTCTTATTTATTATTACTTTTGACAGATAAAAGTTATTTCTGTGACCATTGTGAGTTTTTCTTTCATTGACTGAGGGGTACCAACAATTTTGTCCACGTGTGTATGTACATCAAACATGCTGAGTAAAATGCTGCAAATATTTAGTTATATCTTTTCATGGGACAACACTGCATAAATTACTATTTAAAGTAGTCAGTGTAAAGTTTGTATAGCAGTATAAATGTATTGTTCCCTTAAAATAACTAAAAATACAGCCAATAATAGATGAACGCCTGGCAACAAAAGTAAATACACCCCTAAGTGGAATGTCAATATTTTGTGAGGCCACCATCATTTTCCTGCACGGCTTGAATTCTCTTGGACATGGAGTTCACCAGCGCTTCACAGGTTGCCACTGGAATCCTCTTACACTCCTCCATCACAACATCATGGAGGTGGTGGATATTTGACACCTTGTGTCCACCTTCCTTTTCAGGATGCCCCAGAGGTATTCTATGGGGTTTAGGTCTGGACTTGGCCAGTACATCTCCTTTACCCTCAGCCTCTTTAGCAAGCCAGTGGTCATCTTGGAGGTGTGTTTGGGGTCATTATCATGCTGGAACATTGCTCTACAGCCCAGTTTCCGGAGGGAGGGGGATCATGCTCTGCTTCAGTATGTCACAGTACATGTTAGCATTCATGTTTCCCTCAATGAACTGTAGCTCCCCAATGCCAGCAGCACTCATGCAGGCCCCACATCCTGACACTCCCACCACCATGTTTGACGGTAAGTAAGACACACTTTGTACTTCTCACCTGGTTGCTGCCACACACGCTTGACACCATTTGAACCAAATAGGTTTGTCTTGGTCTCATCAGACGACAGGACATGGTTCCAGTAATCCTGCTCCTTAGTTTGCGTAAAGCAACAATTCATTTTTTCAGGTCTTCTGAGAGTTGTTTGCCATGATGTGCCATGTTGAACTTTCAGTGGCCAGGTTGAGAGAGTGTAAGAGCTTTTATACCAAATTTAACTCACCTGCTATCTGGTGACACCTGAGACAGAGTAACACCAATGAGTCACATGGCAAAGGGGAAGGAAAATTACTCTATTTGTACATTTTCACTTAGGGATGTACTCACTTTTGTTGCCAGGGGTTCAGCTATTATTGGCTGTTTTTTTAGTTATTTTAAGGGTACAATAAATTTACACTGCTATACAAACTTTACACTGACTACTTTTCATTGTGTCAACAAGTCATTTATGCAGTGTTATCCTATGAAAAGATATAACTAAATATTTGCAGTGATGTGCTGGGTGTACTCACTTTAGTGGCATACTTTATATAGATATAAGTTTGCCCTACTGGCATGCTTTAAAGATGATCTGGAATAGTGTCTCTGCTATGTGTCCCTTTGTTCATGGAAATGTCTGCTTCTGGAGGTCACCAAGAGTATCAGTGAGCTAATGTAGGGGTGACATTCAAAGGTGTAAAACTGTCTCCTTTGTTTACCAGATTATCAATTTACATCACTGGAGTCCAAGGTCGCTTGGGGCCCCCTTTCCCAGGCTTTGTTAAGTTTCCCACTTCCTGATGTCAGAGAGGCTGCATTGTCACGGAGGACTGATGCGCTTAGGAGATGGCGTCCTTCGGTCTGCATGAATGGGCCCTGGGATGTAATAGACAGATGGCCTATTCTGGGGCTTTTTCATCGCTTCATATCCCCCTTTTGCTCGATGAGGTTCCCGTTGTGAACGTCAGCAGGCACTGCAACCTAGTTTCAGGGGCTGGATTGCAGCTTGGTTAAAATAATTGCCTGATGAAGGTGAGAGAAATGTGAAAAAGCTGAGAAAAAGAGAAGAAAAGGGCCACAAGTTACAATGTCACATGTTTGGAGAACTCTCTACTAGAGGTTAGACATAGCAGTGTGGTAGAGAAGGGCGTTTAGATGTCATACTAGGAATGAGAAATGGATAGACATAAAATTTTCTAGCAGGGGTGTAATTATGTCAGTGTGAAGTGGCAAAGCTGTCGTTTTGTGTCTGGGGGTTCCCTCTAGTGCCAGCCCATGGTAGTTGACATCAAGAACCGCGAGAGATTTAGCACTCTTTTCTGAAATCACCTTCTGTTTGCTGTAGGCCTTGTGCACCAAGTCTCGCAGCTTATGGACATCCATTGTTCGAGGACATGCAAGGATGCAAAAGTGGTGGCTTACCCCTGGGTGGAGGTTTCGTAAGAAGAGAGTTTTAAAGTTCACGTCTTCTTCCATGTCTGGTTCGTTACGGGTCCCGAAGTAGGCTCTCCTGAGTCAGCTGTAGTAGGTTTGTGGACTTTCGTTGCGACCTTGTTTTGTCTCCAGGGCGGTTATTAGTCCATGTTCTGACTCAGACATGGCAAACTCTTTGATAAGGGCTTCACAGTTAATCAGTTTTGGCGTGAGCAGGTTGCCGGTCAAGGAAGTGGTATACTTCAGGGCTGGAGGTAATTCAAGGCAAATAGAGTCTATCCTGATCAGAAATGTTTGCTCTCAATTCCAGATGGAAATCGATGTCCTGCAGGTAGGCCTGGATGTCCTGGCTGCCAGATACGTGTGACGTAAATTTGCCAATGTTCTTGGTGAGCTTATCAAGGTCTATGAGCTCCAAGCCATACGATTCTTGGTGGCCGTGAGGAGAGGTCCCTGGGGAAAGTAGGGTTCTCTGGATGAAAATGGAGGTGAGGAAGGTCTCAGCACCACCTCTTCGCTGCTTCCGCTGCGTGTTGCCCCAGGAATGGTTCTGCTTGGTGATGTTGAGACGGGGGCCCGTTTCCAACAGGTCATGGCGAAGGTCATGGCGAAGCTCATAGGCGTTTTTTTTTTTTGGCGGACTTTTTTTTTTGCCCTCATACTGCAGTTTGTCGGAGAGCTCAGCATAGTCTACTTTGCTTGGTTCCTTCTCTCGTGCAGTAGCCATAAATGTCCCTCGCAACTCTGTGATTTCCACTCTGGCGTCTTATTTTTCCTCATCGTGCTCCTTCTTTTGCTCCAGGGCTTCGCACTCCAGTTGTTCGGCGAGACGTTGTGCAGCTCTCTGCTTCTTCTGGAGATGGGCGGCGTGTCTGTCACTTAGTTTGAGGGTGGCAATGAGCATGTGGCTTAAGGAGCTAGTGATCTTAGCTAGTTCCGTGGTACTGTAGCTCTGACTTGGGTCTTGTCTCATAAGGCTCATTAGGTTTTTCATCCAGCTGGGTCTGAGTATGGTTTTGCAGTGCCTCAGCAGCCTTAGGTAGGAGGCCGTCGGTTGCCACACTTAGCCAGGTGTCCAGATCCTCCCAGTGACTGGCAGGATTTGTATGCGAGACATATTCCGATGATTCTAGAACCACGTCTGACACAGACCTTCAGAGGAAGACAAATGAAACAAAAAAGTAAGGTAGACAGGTGTGTGAGCGAGCACCATCAAGGGAACAGAGGCTGAGTGTTGTAGGGTTTCAACTCTGGATTAGAGATGAATTGAATCTTTAAGGATTTGAATTAATGTTATTGAATTGAATTAAAATTTATAGAGTACACTTTATCAACTAGCGTTTAGCACAATTTAGTGTATCTTACCAGTTCTGCTTATCACGTGGCCACCGATGATAACACAAAATGTAGTATTTAGCAATGATGAGCAAGGTAACGTAAGATCTTTAAAATACATGACCAACACAACAGTTCTTTATAAAGAAGCAAGAATTTATTGAACTAATTTACATTACATGAAACTATGCTATTTAATCATTCACTCGCGCACACACACACACACACACAGACTCACACATACACTTAAACAGTTTAAAGGGTGAAGGTTAATGCAGTTCTTCTAGTATGATTTCCTGGAACTGAGAAAGTCACAAGAACAGAGCTTTGGGTTTAATCTTACGGTATAGTTATGAATCGTGCACCACTTTCAGCAAGGTATGAAGCTTTGTTTGTTTTACATGCATTACGTGACGGTTGTTCTCGTTGGTTCGCCTTCAGCGCAGGGAATCACGGCGTTGCTGATTGGTCGGTGTGCTGGGTTGAGGTGATGTCTTTCGGGAAAGCACTTGGCGGCGTTTTGGTTACCTGGTTACCGATGATGACACTCTGACCGTAGCTTTTTAATCATACGGTGAAGGTCTGTCCCACAGCCGTTTGTTCCAATCAAAGATGGTTGTGGGCGTAGTCACGCCCTGCATGGTTCCTATTTTTCGTGTATACATTTAACTTGTGGTTTGCTCTGGCACGTATGAGGCCATTTAGGTAAAGTGTATTAACATGAGTCTGGTTAATGTGATTAAGATTTCATGCACATCAACGTTCATTGAATATACAGAGCTTTCATTTGATACCAAACATCCCATGTCTTGCATACCCATTCATACCTTTATCTATAGAAAGGACTGTACAGGTTGATTACACTCCTTAAGTTTAAAGTAAACATGTTAAACACAACACAAAGACATCATACATTCTACATGTACACCCATACAGTATATAATTTTATATCTGCCCTAGTGGCATACTTTAACTGATTAGCCTAGCATGTGTCCCTAAAGCTTTGTATGTTCTCTGTTCTGCGGCCCAGAGGAAATGCATTTCTGGGGTCAGCAACTGCCAGGGGGCTGTGAAACTTCCCTATTCAAGGCACTTGTGCTGCTCTACAACGTTTTAAGTGGAGATGTGAAATGCTTTTCTATGGTGCAAGAAAGTTGTTTTTGCAGATCTGCTCCATTTGCATTGGGAAAGAGTAATTGTTTCTCTCTTTATTTGCTGATGTCGTGAAGTGTCTCTTCCTCTTCCAGAGGCCCTCTTTAAGGTGGCCTGCCAGTCACTACAGTGTTGCCCTGGCAACTGCGATCCTGTGGGCGTGCTACTGATTGGGAGTCTTGGTGTGAGGAACTAGTAAAGACACACACATGGCATAGTTAGAACAGACGCAGAACAGAAGAACAAAACATAGTTGCGCTAGAAAAGTAATGGCCCACTTTCACTTTTCCTATAGGAGGAGGGTTCCCCTTTTGTAAGGAATGGTTGGAGCTAATAGCGAGTTAAAGAAAGACATTTGCAAATGAGTCCAATGAAATGGTTTTGAACCAGGGATTTCTCAGAATCAGGTCTGTGATTGTTACTCGCTTTTCTCTGGGTAAAATAAAACAATAACAATTGGAGTTTTCTTTCATTTTATTGTATGTATATAAAATAATAAACAAAAAGGAAATTTATAGTAAAGGTTAGCGAACTTATGTCACGGGCGTCACTAGAGAGAAAACACGTAGATCCAGTAGCAGAGAGAGGCAGAGAGAATAATCAACCAAGAGACACTTACAGCCAGTAGAGGGCGTCTCGGTCTGAGGGAACCAGGAAGTGTAGGGAGGCAGCACACAACTCCACGTTAGTGAGGTCAAAGCTTCCAGTGCACGTAATCCAATCTCGTAGCCAAAAGTCGGAAGCCGAGTTCAAAACCAGTAGATCCAATGAGTGCAAATCCAGAAGCAGGCAATATCGTAGTCAAAACGTGAGCGAGGCTGGTAATCCAAATAGCAATAAATCTGTCACGCGAAGACAAGGGCGAAAACGATAAACCAGGCGGGGTCGTAACCGATAAACTGTGGCAAAACAAATGCGAGAATAAAGGCATGAATGGCACAATAATCTGGCAATAAGTGGTTGTCCTGCAGCGCCTTAAATACACCTGACTGATTAATCTAAAGCGGCAGCAGGTGAGCTCGAGCCGTGACTGAGGCGGCAAAAAACAAGAGGCGGCGCGRAGCTGGAASAGGAGTGYTTTAGACTGCTTGCGGAGGTGCTTATGTTGTGGGCGAGATCTGGCGTGTCTTGACAACTTATGCAAAAAGGAAACACTTCTAATTGTGTGTTCGCATTTTGATAGACGCCTGTGAGTCTTCTGGTTAACCTGTTTTAGCCTTGGCTGGGTAGGATCCCGGCAAGAAAGAAAGAGTACCGTGAGAGTCAGACGCCTTTGAGTCTTTGAGCCTAAGTTCTTTTGGGGTTTCGCCCACCGGATGGCAGATGTGCTTACACCTTGGTGATGAGCTGAGTTGACTCAGGTGGAGCCTAGTGGTAGGATCCGCCGTCTGAGCACACCGGGTGAGCTCCTGTGAGGTCCTACCGAACACTCTGTTCCATCATATCGCCGTGAATCACTCAAACAACCCATGGCTTTTAGCACAACCTTGACACCACTACTCAACCCGAGTTCTTCCCTCTCCACGTTCTGCATTTGGATCCACCAAGCCCACCACGGAGCCTGACAATGGGTGGTTTGCACAACAAAAGCAGGCGGAGAATCGAGCTGAAGAGCTGTGAAAATCTCAGCAGGGGTGAATAACACCTCGGGACCTGCACCAGAAAATAAAAAAGTCAGTAATTCTAAGTAGGTAGGTTATTCTTGGTAGCTCTACGGTTTAGCCCATTCACTCGTTATTTTGCATAACCCAAATTGTATAATCAGCATTTACAAAGCCCTTTTATTAGATGAAGGTATAAATGAGTGCACCAGATATGGGATGTGTGATATCAATCGAAAGCTTGCTTTATTCAAAGAACAGTGGTGTACTCTGAATTGAAAATTGGTAATATGAACAGAAATCATGCAAAATTACTTTATAAAAGGTATTAAAACTCCTGACAGCCGAAACATTGGGCTAATGTATGCACAAAAGGGGGAACCACATGAGCCCCGCAACCACATCCGACTGGACCAATTACCTGTGGAACGGACTGACACCAAAGAGCCAAAGCCCTATGGTAACCAGCAAGCAAACACGACGTCCGAGAGAGAGAAACCTCCAACTGCTGGCAAGCAGCTTGCACTCTGCCTTACGGGCGCTACACCGCCTCTGCTGGTGTCTTCAAGAACTCTCAACAAGACTTCCTGCCAGAACTCCAAAGTCCTGCAATGAAGAAACACTCAGAAGAAGTGCAGTCTGTAGCCTGGCAACCAACGCCTCACGGAAGGCCTTTCCCGAAAGACGTCATCTCAACAACTGTATACCAACCAATCAGCAATGCTTTGATTCCCTTCGATGGAGGCGAACCACAGGATGAGAACGAAACATAACACAAGTAAACAAACAAACCTGCATACCTTGCTGAAAATTGGTTCTCGTTTCATAGCTAAACCGTAAGATTAAACCCACGACTCTGCTCTTGTGACTTTCTTTGATCTAGTAAACAGTACTAGAAAACTCAATTAACTTTCACCCTCCAAACTGTTGGTATGTTTGTGTGTGTGTTCATGTATCGTAGATTAGTCAAATAAATTGTTTCTTCATAAAAAAACTGTTGTCTTGGTCATGTATTTTAAAGTTTAAACAATAGCCCAGATCTTAGGTTACCTTGCTCGTAATTGATAAATACCAGATTTTGTATATACTCATTGGCCACAGGATAAACAGGATTGGCAAGCTACACTCATTATGTGCTATACAGTGGACGGATAGTATATAAAGCGTATGCTATAAATTTTAATTCAGTTAATCAAATTAATCCGAATGGTTAAAGATTCCATATACCTGTGATGCAGAGCTAAACCACTACATAATGAAGATAAACAAGGCAGCAATCATTCTAGGTTTACTTTATGTAAAGCCTAAATATTAATGGTACAAAATGCATTGGGCATTTTGTCCACATTAAAATATCTACATTATGTACTACTACTACACTACTGTTAAACACTGAACAGTCTATGATAAAACTACTGGTTTGCAAAAACTGATCATGCAATAACATTACCTTACTATTTAAAAAAAAGAAAAGGTAAAAAGTAACTTACTATGTCAAACAATACTGGTTAACGTAGGACCAGCCTAATAATAATACTGTAACCAGTTGACTGATTTTTACAATTAAAAAACAAACAAACAAAAAAACAAAACAACCTTCAAACTCACTAGTGTTCGTTACCTAGACATGATAATCCTAATGGTAAACCATAGGTAAAATTTTAATTTCTTTTGCAATTTAAGAACAAACATATGCTGTGTAATTTTCAGCAAAAAATATACTAAGTTTTTTACTAAGTTTTTTGACTCTGTAGTTTTAACTTAATGTTTTTTTTTTATCATTCTAACATTCTTTTTTTTACATTCTGACAACTTGTCAATAATAACTATGAACTTCATTTTAAATTTGGCGCAATAAAGTAAAATCCGCCAACCGTCTACTTCTTGATTTGATCTGCAGCAGACAAAGTAGGTGCTGCCTATCACTTCTTGATAAAAAAAAATATTCAGTACATTGTATTTTAGTTCTTTATTGGTAATGTCATTTATACTGAATGTAAAGTAAGTTTGCCATTTGCCAGTTTAATTTGGATAAATTCAGGTGTAATACATATTTGTAAAAGTTTAGCCATGTTGATGAACTAGGAAAAAACTGGGTGTATTGTACGATAATATAATTGGTGGTTGGATTTTTTAAAAATAAAGCTAGATTTCCAAATAAAACATTTATCTATTACAAAACAATTTTGTAATGGAGTTTTGTCATTACCAACCTACATATCTACATGTCTTCATTGAACACATAGTTGATTAAAAGAGAAACTTTCTTGGGTACTTTATTTTTGCAATTCTAAAGCAGAAATCTCAAATAATTTGTTTTCCACAGGTATGGTAGCCAGCGGAGCAGAGCTGCATTACCTGCAGCACAAAGTGGTCTACTCTACACAGCTAACAACAAATATATATTTAAAACAACATTTAGTTTTATTTTATTTTATCTATTAATTTCACATTTCAGTGATCCAACCTACTAACCCTTCCCTCCATCTACCCATATGTAAAGAGTAACATGAAATATATATAAAAGTAATAAACCCTTCTGATACAGATGGCACTGTTTGTTAGAAAGCTCTAGCCATTATTTTTTGCCATTCTTTGCATTATTATGTTTTAATAGGAGGCATGCATCTCTTAGGAAACTCTGCCATATTGGTGAGTTATCTAACCCTTTTTTTCTTTTGCTTATATACCCGCTTGCACACACACACGCAAACACAATGCGGTGCTTGAAGACAAAAAGACCCGAGGATGTTTCCGGTTCACTCCTATTTACAGTAGATAGACGAGGGGAATGTCTATTATCGCCACATTCACCGCCACGTCAAAATGACAGCGGCCAAAATAAATCAGTCGCATTTCAAAGTAATTCTTGAAATGACCGCCAGGTGGCGCAAAGTGGCATTTTCCGTCGTCTCGGTTTTGTCTGCTCCTTTATAGGTCACTAGACATATTCATGTTCATTTCGTTTATCAAGAATTGTACTCTATGCTCTATACTAGGAATCACCTGCTCTAATAGATTTGTGCCAGGAAACATTATCCTGACCTAGCAGATCTGCACCAGGAAACATCGTCATGCATGTACAACTACAAATTTGCAACTTTAAGACTATGCAGTCTTTTTTTTAACCTTCATAAGAGTGACCCCTCCATCAGCTTTTAACAAAATTCCTCTCTGATTAAACCCACACGTAATGCTGTGGATTGCGTGACAGAAAAATTCAAGGGCAGCTACAGAGAAGAGAAAGAGAAGAGTGTGTGAAAAAAAAAGAAAAGTGTATGTGAAAAGAGAACAGTATGTGAAAACAAAAGAGAAAAAAGTATGTAAAAGAAATGAAAAAATTAGTGTTCTAAAGAAGAAAAGACTTTTTGTACCTGAGCCTCCATTCCTCTAACTGGACTCCATATTAGCTTAAACACATAATCTGTTAAATGATGTTGCTTGTCAGGGACAATCCAATCATTTTGATTCATAAATATTTTCATATTTCCAAAGATTTTTTTGATTCTGTAAAGCTGATTTGAGACAATGACCATTGTTAAAATTGCTGTAAAAATGGGCTTGTCTTCATATGTTTCAGCAGACAGGTTTAAGGACATATATGCATGCACACACACACACACACACACACACACACACACACACACACACACACATTGTCATAAGAAGATGAAACAAGAAACTAATTATTTTGAAATATCTTTATTTCTCTATATAATCCCTGCTAGAATAATACACTTATCCCAGCATTTCACTAGTGTTTGAATACCATTAAGGTAGAAAGTTTTC
>QMIH01003963.1:15243-25469 GCA_003987875.1 Clarias batrachus | reverse complement strand
TCTGTTAGTATAAATGCTTGATGGAATTCTTTTCATTGTTTCTTTTTCGTCATTTTTCATGGTAAAAAGGAATGGGTTACATGTTTACGATAATAATGATAATAATAAAAAAACAGAACTATGGACAGATGAGACAGATGATATCCAATATCTATTAACAGCTTAATAGGAGTGGTGTTCGAGTCAAACTGGGATTAGTGATAACATTTCTTATGAATGAAGGCATAATGATGATTAGATTCGATTCATCTTCATTGTGTGTTCATTGTCTTCAAGTACCTAAAGAACTAGTGAAATGCAGTTTACAGAACACTTCAAACATAGTACAGGGATGAGACTATTAGCAGCAGTACAACATTTGAATGGCACAAACATTTTTAAAGAAGGTTGTACGTGAATGTGAATGATGATCCTGCCTGAGGTGACTCAGAGCCCCCACTGGAATCGTTCCTGCGGTCACTGTGCAAGTGAAACGCTCACAGGAACAAAACATCCCGGCTTGATCACCTAAGGCATTCTGTTTTTGCAGGACAGTGCACGACCTCATAATGTCCACCGCACTACTTGCAAATTACAGTAACTCAGCTGGGAGTTATTGCCACATTCCCTGTACAGTCCTGACCTCGCTCCAAGCGATTTCCATATGTTTGGGCYATTAAAGGCGATCCTGGAAGGCTGACATTTCAGACGTGAAGCAGGCAGTCTGGTTGTGGCTGTGGCATACTGAGAAAGCGTTCTACCTTGATGGTATCCAAGCACTATAGTGAAACACTTGGATAAGTGCAATAGTATAGCAGGGAGTGATATAAAGAATAAAGGTAGTTTTTACTCTCAGAACAAGTCCCAGTTTGACTTGTATGCCCTCCATAATTAAACCTTTAGCATTTAGCAATCAATTATTTGTAGGTACAGTACGGCCTACTAATTGGTATATTTAGAGTGAGCTGCATTCATGAATTTCCTTCATGATACAGTAAGCAGAAATGTAGAATCTTTTAGTTTTATCAAATCACATTTAATCATTATATATATATATATATAAAAGCCTAACTGCCATTAGGTACCGAAATGAGATCCTCAGAGACCCCTTGTCAGACCATATGCCGGTGCAGTTGTCCTTGGGTTCCTCCTAATGAAAGACAATGCTAGACCATTGATTMATTTTTTGTGTGATTTTGTTGTCAGCACATTAAACTATGAAAACAACAATGTATTTAATAAGAATATTTCATTAATTCAGGTCTAGGATGTGTTATTTAATGTTTCCTTTATATTTTTGAGCAGTGCTTTTTGCKCAGGTGTTTCCCGTCYTGTATAAATTCTCCCAAACTGAACCCGTGTCACTGACATTCTGTAAAAGCCATATTCAGAATTTGCTCGTCTATGACACAAAATAGCAATTAATATTTTATTTTATTCACTTTGATTGGACAGTGTGTATTTGTAATTTATTTGTTATTTTTTTCTCACAGCCAGTCCAAGAGCGCAACCTGTCCTTTTTGGGTGAAAGGGATGGCATTCAATTTATCTCTGTCAATCACAGCCACATTAGCCAATCATGATTGTCTTTGAGCTCATGTATATGAATAATATCCRTTTTTCCTCCAGATGTACTCAGCGTGTGACAGAGCATTGGCAGTCCAAAAAGATGTGGTGGTTGTTTTGGAGGAACCATGTGTTAACTTTCACGCTCCCCTGTCATGCTTTAGGATAGAGCTGAAAGACAGATTACGTGTGTACAGATTTTTTAAAAAGTTTTTTTATGTATTGTACCCTGATTGTGAGTGTGCATCAAAAGCAAGTCTTTAGATGTAATTACTAAAAATACAAAATAAGCCCATAAGTATGGAGTTCAATACTGTAACTTGGAAGGAAGAATGGAAGAGATGTGAATTGACAAGAAAAAGCAAATATGTGGCCCTGATAAGAAAGGAGTCCTAGCTATTCTTTCATTTTCTAGCTATGTCTAAGTCTAATCAATCAGTCAAATTTCTTTATTTCTCCGCTGTATAAAGTCACTGCATTATTCCCACTGCTGATTAAATGTCTGCCAGGTGCTGCTGACATTTCTATTGGTTTTTGATTGGGTGTGGGCTTTGTTGACATCCTTTTTCCTGCTTTATTCTCAAAAGACAAAACCAATAACCAGACAGACATCCATCTGTGTATTTTAGATTTTTTTTAATATATTATTTTTTAATGAAATTCTTTTAGAAAATTATTTTCCTCTTTTTGTAATCACCTTTTACCTTACTGTTGCTATATGTAATTTGTTCCTCTTGTATCTGTCTTGGCAGAGACTGAAGGAGCTTAAGCAAAGAGAATTTGCACGCAATGTCTCATCTAAGAGCTGGAAGGATGAAAAGAAACAAGAGAAAGCACTGAAACGCCTTCATCAAATTGCCGAGCTTAAGCAGCAAAGGTATAGGTGAGACACACCACATTTGTTATAAAGTGTGGTTCTCAAAGCCTTTAAAGAACAAKTCTTCATAATATAATACTTCAGTTCATTTCAACTAAATTTACAGTAAAACCTTGGATTGCGRGTAACTTGGTCTGCGAGTGTTTTGCAAGACAAGCAAAAATAATAAATAAAATAAATAAGCGAGGTCTTTAAATAGAAGTASTATGCATATGGTTTGTCCGCCGAGCGTCACATGAGCACAAGTGAGCCAATGTCTCTCGGCCTCTCTCTCTCTCTCAGTCTATCTCTCGTGTTGCTGAATTGTGGGTAATTGTCTCCCATGCTCCCATGCATTGTGAGCATGTATACTGTATGTGTGTGTGCGCACCTTTTTTGAAAAGGTTAAAAAGGCTGTAGCAGTGCAGGGGAATCGACAAACCAATGTCACATTTAAACGAAATTGTCAAAAGGAGGCAAAAGCAAGAGGTTCCTTGTTAAAGTTGCACAAAAAAAAAAAGATTCCAATGAGCAGACAGAGCAGTGATTCCGTTTGTGTGTGCATGTGTGTGTGTGTCATCCTACAAAATACCCCATCCCCCCTCCTCTTGTCTCACACCAGCCACAATATTTTTCAAAGGTTAAGTACAGGTTAATGTTTTATTTTTATTTTATATTAATTAAATAAATCATTTATTTCTGGGTTGTGAAATTTCTTATGTAGAAATTCTTATGTAGAAATTCACTTTGATATACAAGTGCTTTGGATTACAAACATGAATTATGCTCGCAATCGAAGGTTTAAGTGTATACCCTTTTTCACCTTCAACCACTGAGTCATTATTGCCATATACATTTCATAGAATATAACCTTGTGATTCTCAACCCTGGTCCTGGAGGACCCCCTGTCCTGTCCTTCACAATTTTATTCCTGCTCTGTCATTCCCACTTCAATTTAGAAAGGCTGTTAATTAGCTGATCARTTAAATCAGTCATGCTGGGAGTTGAGAAAATACTAAAATGTGCAAATCAGGTGGTCCTCCAGGACCAAGGTTGAGAACCACTGATATAACACTAATATATTATATTTAAAGAAATAATAATATGCAGTATATTGTTTTTTATAAACAACGATCCATGAACTAACACCAGTGTACTTTAGTAGAGATGTAGTATCAATTGCAGTAAAATGTAGTACAAAATGATAAAAGAGGACAGAGGAAAGCCCCCTATCAGMAATGCAAGCATTACTCTGAGGTTGTAGGAGGGGAAACAAGTATATATACATGTGAAAAAAATACAGAAAGGTCTGTAATTGCTTTCTGTGTGTTCTATTTTAAACAGCGACAAGGAAAAAAAGACAAGGTTAACAGTTTCACCCCAAGATCAAGAGCAAGAAAAAGTAAGGCTTAATGGGAACAAACCGACACCCAAGAACATCCTATGCCAAGATCAGAATCCAAGCTCTCCCTCCACAAATGTGACAACCAAAGTCCATCCACCTCTGCCAGTGCATAAAAATCAGTGCTCTCTTCGGGTTAAGTGTTCCTCACTGCTAGCTCAGACGCCCAGAGGTCACCGGCATGCCAAGGCAGGAATCTCATTCTGTTTCTCCAAACGGGCTCAATTGAAGCTGGACTCTTGTGCATCAGTGTTCACTGATGCCTTGGATGAAACTAGCGATCACCAGGAAGTCAAGAGACAGCAGCAAAAGCTGGCGCTGCAAGCCCTCTTGTCCCGATCTCCCTCACCCACACAGAATGATCATCATGTCGACCTGGATCCAATGCCACTGAACACTTCCCCTCAGAGGGCGACAGATCCGACCACTCAGGAAGGTAGTTTGGAGATGCAAGTGATGTACTGCACCATAGAGGCAGAGAGAGAAAGTTGYCCTGAAAAATGTGGTCCTGAATCWGAGATACAGCCAGCTAGTTCAACAGATAGGGCAGCTCATGATGAAAGGTCTTATGAATGCTTGATGGAGAGAAGCAGTCTGAAGAACACAGGCCCTACTGTTAACACAGATGGACATAAAAATATGACTCCAGGCMAACTCAATGCACATGACTCCAAACATAACTTACATAGAAGTAATGAAATGGATACATTAATGACAGAAAACTGTTTACCTGAAGGTGRCCTAAGAAGCAAAAGTTTCTTAAATGTTGTTGGAAAAGATGGAACTAAGCTAAAATGGCCTTACGAGCTTGTACAGTACACCTCAGATGAACCCCGCGTGTCCTACAGCTGCAATCCACTTTTCCTGAATTTCAAATCCACAGAAGGCAAAGAGAAACACACAGGTACAGGGAAGACAACTGTGTACAACGTCTCAGATCAACCCAACACAGCCGAGGAACAGACCCCAAATATTCCTCAAGTTGATTTAGGCATTTTTAAACCAAAGAAACATAAACATCGGAGGAGAGGAAGAATTCATATGTGTAAAATAGATGCTGTTAGGAGACACAGAGTGGCCTGTGCACTCAGCAGTTTTTCCCAGTCACCTGCTGWAGGACAGTTAGAATTCAAAAGCACGCCAGCCAGCAAACTGCGCATCAAGCAAAGTTGCACAGAGAAGAGGCAAAAACTCAGGACCAGAAAGAATTCGGAAGACGAAACACAACAACTACACTTGAAAAGTATCATTGTAAATGCGTTTTCTGCCCCACAACGCCGAAGAAGGAAGCGTCAGAGGTTGCCTCCTGCTCTTCGTCTGGCGAGACGCAAGGCGTTTTTGCATGCTTCCATACAGTCTTCAGCTGGAAGTGGAGATAATTACCAGTGGTGTAGAAACTTCTGCAAATCTAAACAAGATGACAGTGTGACTCCCCTCAAGTCAAGCTCATGGCGCGTGTTGTCAGAATTGAGGTCCGATGGGGAATTTCCTGCTTGCCAATGGCAAAGGCGTTGTACGTCTTCATCAGCTTCCTCCTATTCCAGGAGGAGAGGATATAGCCAGCCTTGCTCTTACATAAGGAAATCAAATTACAACTTCCCAAGTTATAATTACAGTCAGATGTCAAACAGTCCAGACAAAGATACTGGACCCAAAGATGAGTTCTACAATTACAGAGACTCAGAACTCTACAAGAAAAGGAACTACTATGGGATTTGTGACAGACGCTGTATTGTGAAACAGAAATATGCTATAAGAAAGCATAAAAGGCACCTCAGGGAGAACAGATATCCAGATTGCCATAACCATGCCACAAAAAGAATTTGTTTTTATAGAGTTTATAAGGATGGCAATGATCAAGATGACACAGAAAGACACTGGTGGTACAAGAGACCAAACCCTGATCTTAGGAGGCGTAAAGGAAGAAGCAGATATTGGCTAAGATCAGTCGTGAGTCACGAGCAGGGAAATGAGCAGTCTGGTCCTATGTTAAGACACAGTCCTGCTTCCTCTAGTATCACGAGCATTTCAGACATTAGTGGAGAATCTGGTTCTTATATTAAACAATCCTCTTCTGGGCAGAATGACATAAAATGTTCGGCAGAGAAATCTGCCAGGGCAAAGCATTTTTATTCAAGAGACAATGCACCAAAAGAAAAGACTCTGTCACCAAAATCAGCATCTATTGATAGACCAGAGGCAGTGAAATCAGAGCTCCAACCTGTTATTTCTGATTTCGGGGGGAAGCTGAAATCTGCTGCACATAACTTAAAATCTTTTCCTTTGACAGAGCAGAGCACATCTTCTGACAAAAAAGTCTCAAATAGCAGAATATGCACTCTTTCACTCCCCTTGATTGGCAAACTCCCCTCAATAAAGAAAGGAATTAAACAGGCAGGAATGCACAAAGAGAAAGGTAGCAGTAGTAGTTGGGGTAASCAAGTTAAAACATTTCTAAGTGGCCAAACAAAACCTGAATGCCAAGCAGTATTTAAAACTGCACCTATAGCCATGCAAAATACAACCTCACCCCAARTYAGTCCATCTTTAACTGACCAGAGAGCTGCAGAACCTTTTGGAAGCTCGGAAATGCAGAAAGATAGGTCCATCTCTCATGAAAACCTCATCAGCGTTCTGGGGMAGACATCAGACAAAACCTCAGCTAATCTGCTGCAGAGTTCCTCCATCTTTCCTTTAACCGAGAAACCTATAACTTTTACAGAGGAAGAAATTGACAAGTACAGACTTCTCCAACTACAGGCGCAGCAGCATGTGCAACAGAAACATCTCCAAGAGCAACATGACATGCCAAGAAGTTCAATTGTTGCTCAAATGAACCAACTACCAGTTCCTGGTCCTGACCCTTCAAATCAGACTAGCCCAGCTCCCTGTCTCTCATATACCATAAATCAGCAAGGGGCACTTTCAACATTCTCTTCCTTCATCTCCTGTCCTTCAGCCTGCTTGGCATCCTGCAGCTCCCCATCTACCCAGACTCCTCTTTGTCCCACTTTCCCACAGCCCCATTTCACCCCTTTTCCAATTCCTGCTGTGTTCTATCAAGCTTCCCCTGCAGTAATGCTGGCAACACATCCTCTCCATTTTATTTCAGCAGCACCATTCCACCATCCACATCTTCATTCTCACATCACTGGCCTAACATTTCACCCCCAACCACATGCCTCATTACTCCCCTCTGTGATTACTCCAGCAGCCATGGTAGCTGGAAGGAATCTGCAAATCCATCCTACAGCCCCACAGCCCGTGTTCCCTCGCCAGGATCTTCAGCAGCACCCTGGTATTGATAGCTAGTTCTGGTGAAGAAAATAAATCTGAAAAGAGAAGACGAAAGTTATAATATGACAAAATTTTGTTGGATTATGGTCTATTGCTTTTGATGATTTTTTTTTGACTTGGCCAAAGGTTTTAGTGTTTTGCTTGTCCTCTCAATTATTTTATACTATAATTGTATCAGTGTCTGTCTGCTATTTATCTCAATGGCAGTGCAGTCAAGCACTGGCCTCCATATTCTCTGTAACTCTAATTTTCTTAAGTTAAACTGATGGGAAAATGTTTTACCTGGTTTAATCTGTGATGAAACCATTGGGTAGATATTACTTTCWTTCCAGTTCATTTTGGTTAGTGCACTGYAATGATTATTTGCATGTCATAAAGCAGTATTTGAGGGTTATTTTCATTACATCCAAGCACTAGRAAGAAGTCAGATTGCCAAAAACAAATGTGTAGATTTGGGCATGWAAAAGTATAYAATGAAGAATGAAGAAAGCTTACACTTAAGAATTAAGTGTAAGCTGAAAGTGACTTGTTGTGTCCTAAGACTATTCCGTTTATTCTATTACATCTTTTCGTGCAGTTAAGTGAGGCGAAAGACTGACTTAATAGACTATTAATTACAGAGTTGTAATAATGCAATAATACAGTTTTCAATCTATTCAAAGGTCTAAGACCTTCAATAGTATTTATGTACTGTACTTTGTAATGGAAATACATTTACAAAATATGTTTTAACAACATAAGGTGTGTACAACCTGCACTTGTCTGAATTATGTATGTTCCAGAGACTTTGTATTTACTCTTATTTTGTTAGAGCCAAACATTTTGTGACCTATAAGATAATGTCATCATAATAAATTTAATGTAATTTATAGAAAACTCTGTATATTGTCATTGCTACTGTTTGAGAAAAAAAAAATTAAACAGACTTACAGTATTGTACCATATGATTTCCAGTGTAYGCCTTAAATGTAAATAAATAGTTTAATCAAATGTTTATGGTCTAACATGTCATTTGGCGAAATGCCATAGGCATGCAATATATTTCTTCATTGATTGGGTAAAGCCATGGGCAATTTATATACAAATGTATTGTATTAATTAGATCAGTCAATGGTTGCTAAGGCATCCTCCTCCTGAGTCAGTGAATACTTCCATCTCCAGTAACCTCTTTTCTGGTCAGGGTCATGATGAATCTGGAAACCAGGCACGTCCACAGATAGACTCCAGGTGGGGCTCTAGCGCCTGCCCTTTTGTGCTCTGACTTCATAAGTGACATTTTTGCAGGACATTTTTCTAACGTTTCTTTTTTTTTTGTAGAGGTTTTAAATATAATTATATTATAGCTCTTCCCATCTAACCTGGTTACAAAACTGACAGCAGAATTTGAGTTCTAATTCTGTGACATTACATCAGCCCCWGTCCCCTGACCCTGCCCAATCAACTTGCATGCCAGAGCAACCAAATCCTGCAGCTTCAGTGCCCTGCATAGCAGCACTCAGACACATTTTCTGACCTGGCTGAGTAACTTTGTGACAGATAGGTAACAATACTGTGCCCTAAGCCAGTAGCCCAATGTGAAATAACAGTGACAAAGCGTTTAAGAGGCAGTGAGAGAAGGAGGTGAAGAATGTCTGTAAGAGAAAGAGTGAAAAAACAAAAGAGAGTAGCACTGTCCCTCACATATTGTATGTCTACCTCTACAGCGGGTCCACTCAAGCTGCTCACCATTTGTGTTCATACCATTTTCAGGAGTCTGGGTTTTAGGGCGCTGAAGAAGTTCTGGCATGTTCTGACATTTGTGTATTTTTCAGTTACATATAAACATATAAAAGTYTAATTACATTCTATTCAGGACAAACTGGGCTACAGTAATATGGGAGCAAGATGTATGTACAAATTTGTATATTGGAAAAAAATAACAGTTATGCATTATTATTGAAAACAATAATAAAAAAAAAAAATTACTGAAATAAGACGACAAAACACATTCATAACATTTGTGTACAAGACTTTTGTGACCTGAATCTTGTAGCCTGGAGTTKTTATTTCAAAAGAAAGGCCATATGTGAGGAGGCGTGAATGATCATGAATAACGCTGTAATTCACACTAGAGGAGACAAAGACCYGCATAATGAGCTGCATAATTACCCCTTTCAGTCAGGTAGGTGACTGAGGGAAGTGCAACAAGAAAATAATTTGAGAACAAAACATATTTCTTTGTTTGCAGTTCATTTAGAATAACTCAAGATTTACTTGCAAGAATCTCAGGAACAGTGCAAGATAACATTCAGGGYAAAACTGCAACAGGAACTGCACGAAGAACAAACAACTTGAAGCCTGACCTAGTTGGCTTGGGTTTCATTCTGRTGTGTSCTGTGCATGCCACCATTCTCTCATCCACAGCTAAATTCCTTCTAGGATGATAGATAGCTTTGCAAACATGAMGGATAGTGTCCATAAGAGGTCTAACCCTGAASAGACGATCGTGTTTAGATGTGCCCCTCTTCCTGTCATTCTCCTTGTGTGCATCTGGGTGACTAATGTGCACATTCCAAGAAATCGTCTGGTATCTGTTCCTTGACATAGCGGTAGCTGGAAAAGGTACTGTCAAAATACACTGAGGCAAAATCAAGGCWGACTTGCTTTGCGTGTAAAACAAAACTGTGCAAATGATCATATTGCACATCTCTGCAGAGAAGAGGTGATWGTATATACTATCCTGCTTTACCAATGTTTGATAAATGGTCTGAAAGGGAACATTGCAAGACCATTGCCAATTTGTAAATAAAGAAATTTTGGATAACAGCATTTGGCAGATGTCCTTATCGGCAGAAGTGCCTTATATATTTTTTTTTTTATCTCGTTATACATTTGAGCAATTGAGGGTTAAGGGCTGTTCTTAAGTTCCCACCAGTGGCAAGTTGGTAGTTGTGGGGTTTAAATCTCGAACCTTCCAATCCGTAGTCCAATTCCTTAACCATCGAGCAACCCCTGATCTACTGTAGTTAGAGATTTAAAAAATCTGATGAGTGTCTCCATGAATATTGAAATACATACATACATACATACATACATACATACATACATACATACATACATACATACATACATACATACATACATACA
>QMIH01003961.1:13080-25537 GCA_003987875.1 Clarias batrachus | reverse complement strand
TTTTTTTTTTTTTTTTACCCCAGTCTAAAAGTTTTTAGTTGCCTCTGAATGTTCTCAGCCATTCAGTCGAAGAATATTACCTTGTCGTAATATACAAACTTTACAAAAGGATTATAAGGGATAAAGAGTCGAGACGTTTCACGGTTCACCCAGACAGTTTCATTAGTTCCTACTGAGTGATGCTTAATATGAGATTTGAAACAGATGCAATGTAAATCGCTTTAAGGGATAGATTGGAATTTTCCAAGTCTGAGTTGAATCAAGGAAGTAGCCATATGGCTAACCGCATATAATCATGTGTCTAAATTTGTACTAAATGCACTGTAGCGTTGAAACATACCAATTTGATTTAGCTCAGGGAGACTGCACAAACTTCATATTAGTCTCAGCTGAACTTTGGAATGCATTTTCGTATGGAACGAGGGTTGGTCATTTTGGCCCCAATTGTACATTGTGCTCAAGTGACAAACCTCACACCCAGTGACTATTTTTATAACCATCTAGACCTATTCTAATGTACTTGTATACACAGTTAATTTTGATTTAAGACAGACTTGGGTGGCATGGTGGCTTAGTGGTTGGTTGTCACTGTCGACTTTCACGTCCAGTATCCGGGCCAGGTTCGATTCCCGACCAGGTTCGATTCCCATCTCTGTGCGCTCGGAGTTTGCATGTTCTCCTCATGCTTAGTGGGTTTTCTCCGGGTCCTCCAGTTTCCTCCCACAGTCCAAAGATTAGGCTAATTGGCATTCCCACGTAAATTAGTGTATGAGTGTATGAGTGTGTGCCCTGTGATGGATTGTGTTCTCCTGGGATAGGCTCCAGCCCCCCCACCCCCCGTGACCCCGAATTGAGAATAAAGCGAGTAAGACAGACTTGGGGAAAAAAACCTGAAGTATCACTAATAGCCAGGTCTGTTATGTTCAGTAAACATACAGCAGTGTTACAGACATTAGACAGGTTTACTATGAGTTTAATGTCTGGTGATTCAACTTGAATAGTGAGCAGGTTAGGCACTTATATACTACAACACTATAAGATGTTTATAAATGACTGTATACTTGTCTATGGGCCAAGCCTGTTTTATGTACTTGTCCAGAAAGCTAACTTACTTTTTGTTAGAACAAACAATTGTATGCTTTATGGAAATAGTTGTAAAAATGTTGTATAGAAAATCAAAAAGTGATTTAAAATATGCACAATCATAACGTGACAGGAATAGGACGCAAACACATTTGTATTGCAGCTTTTTTTCCTAATGTTGATGTTTTTGGGAACTTTATAACAATTCTTGGTATTACAAATTGTTTAAGATAGTTGAACCCAAAAGCTGCTACATCTGGGATGCGTACAGTAGCTAGAGGTTAGAGGTAGAGACAATGGAGAAAAGCTTCAATAAGATGTTGTTCCTAATTTAAATCTAAAGGAACACAGACGTGGTTGTAAAAACAATTCTTTTCTTTTACGGTGACTCAGGATTTAAACCCTACTGACAAAGGTCAAAATGTACAAATCTAAAAATATTAACAGGCTTCGAAATGTTTTGGGACACGTCACCTGATCATTTAAAAATCATCATTCCATTATTTAAAAAAAATTATAACTGCATGTTACTATTTTTTTATTTTTCTGAAAGATGACCGGACATTGTAGTTGACTTTATAGCACTACGTCACTATTATTTGCCAATGTGGTCTTGTGCTATAATTCATGTTTTTCTCATAGGAGCTAACGTCCAAAACATGGTATTTCTGCTAAAAAGTGTCTCACCTAGGTGAAAAAGTGAATTTTTAGTTAGGATCATATAACACCATTTTTTCCTAATAATTATACTTTTTATTTTCCAATACATTCTTTGTTTTKTTTTTTTTGTAAATATACATATGCATTTATATTTTTATCAGATAAAAAGAAACACATTTGCTAAATACAATTTCATGCCCTTTTATGTAGTGTCTGTAACTTTTTTTAATTCAAATCTTTCAGTTATCTTAATTATCATTTAGGGGAAACGTGGCTGATTAAATTTCACATAAAAAGACATAAATTTGAAAATAGTATTATTAAAAAATACTAAATTAAGATATTGCAACATGAATTTGACATGGTTACGGACACTACAGATTTATTTATTTATTTATTTTTGCTTTTTATGCTTTTACCAAAAAACGGAATGCTTTAATTTAAGTAATAGATTTTTACAGGTCATAGAAGCGTATCGATACTGATGAAGAAGTGTGAATAAATTGCATTTTAAATTGATATTTTTTTAACAAGACCATATAAGCTGAAAAATAGCCATTTTTGGGGCACATATGAAATCATCTCTCCGAAATGGCTGAAGTTAGCAACTTGAAATCTTTATGGAAGAACATCGGTCCCTTCCATGTTGCATAAACTTAAGAAGTAGCGTTTTTATAAAACGTTAGAAAGTTAGGAAACACAATAACAGCCAAGTAATGGACAGCACTAACTTCAGCTTGAGAACGTAATGTCATAATGTTTAGTTTTGTTTGGTGGATCTGTAGTATTAGGACCGAACCAGTGAGACACGATGCAGTTCCACGGTTCTTAATGAGCCCGGTGTCCTTCCTCCGTTTCAAATTGGATATATGTGTATCAAAGTTAAGTCTCTGTGTGTGTGTTTCAGATGCCCCATCTACGGAGCAGCAGGAGCTGTTTGTGCAGAAGCTCCAGCAGTGTTGCGTGCTCTTCGACTTCGACTCTCTCGCTGACCTGAGGAGTAAAGAGGTGAAGAGGGCCACTCTCAACGAACTGGTGGAATATGTATCGACCAGCAGGGGCGTACTGGTGGACTCCGCCTACTCTGACATCATTAATATGGTCAGCACACATCCTATTTATTAAAAAGGATAGTTGATCATTTATATAACATAGAGATGTAAATATTGATTGATTTAAAAAAAAAAATTTTTTTAGCTACACATTTTTTAAAAATTGTAATTAAAAAAAAATATTTGAAAATTATTTAGTAATTGGTAATTGTCGCAAAGCAGCTTTACAGAGATAAACATCTATGGAAATAAATTAGAACAAGTATAGACTATAACTATCAGTTTGTTCCTGGTGAGCAAGCCGAGGGCGACGGCGCCAAGGAAAATCTCCCTGAGGTGACAATATAAAGACGAAACCTTGAAAGGAACCGGGCTCAACAGGAAACCCATCCTCATTTGGGTGATTATCAGATAGTGTGAACTACTTTACAGTGTGTGTGCACTAAGTGCTAAATATACAACAYCGAGGACTAATGTGTGTGTGTTGCAGTTTGGAATAGTCTGGTTGTAGTAGTTCTTTGGGTTGCAGGTCAGCCATGTGTTGGTACTTTGAGCCTTTTATTTTATTTTGTTTTGGTTTGTTTTGTTTGTGTGACACAAATGTAATATACTTTTAAATAATGGTAAGTGTAATTCAGTTCATAGGAAAATAAAGATGAAAGGTAAACTTTAAACAGTGTGATATTCTGACATTATCTTTCGATAATAATAGATAAAAAAAAGATGATAATAATAATAATAAAATGGATGTGGAAAAATATATAAATAAATAATAGTCAGTAGTAAAATAATGCTCTAGCACGTTTTATCGTGTACATTAATATAATTAATATCTAATTTCTTTGTTTTTTGTTTGTTTTTAAGATTTGTGTCCTTTTTGCATTTTTGTTTTAGCCAGGGCTTGAACAAAGCAATTATACTTTTCCCTTTTCCCTAATGTGACTTCGTATAATAACATACCGCTCGCCCATGTTTTTTTTCTCTGGTTGGGCGTGGCTCAGCAGTAGCTCAGTCAATGTCGATCATTCACAGTGATTGTGACACTGAAATGGTGCATTTGAAGGAGGAGTGAAATAAAGGGAGTTTGAGGTGTGCAATAATTAGGGCTGGGAATCACCTATAAGATAAAACCATGAAACTTGGGTGTGTATTCGATTGATATTGCGATTCTGCAAGTGTCACAATTTTATGTATATTTAAATATCTCTAAAAAAAAAAAAAAGATTTTATACATCTTTTCGGATGTTAAGATTTTGAACCTTCAATACTTTTTTATTACTTCAATAGAATTCATAATTCCTTCATGTACTGTATGTATTAGTCATGGATAGCATAATGTAATGGAGTCTAAAAGTCTTACGAACACAATGAAAATCTGGCGCTTTATGTTCTTTATTTACAACTGGAAGTAAACAGGAAGTATTAGTATTTGAGAAATCCTTTAAAAAAAAAACATGACACTTTGTTCACTTAGATTTCTAGGTCCCTATTTAAAAGTAACCAAATTTATAACATCGACCACGTCAGCTCGCATTTACAAAGGTCAGGTTTTCTGCGAGCCTTATCTCGTATATCTCGTGTAAGCCTGTGATCAAAATACAAGCCAGTGGATTTAAGCTTACTTGCATCATTAGGTATTACACAAACTTCCTGAGATAGTTTCACTTGCGGCGCACACCCTCACGAAATGAGAAAGGAGGCGACGCAAATACTCAGAAGTTCACTGTTTTTGTGAATATTAGTCAGCTTTTCACTCACATTGTTGCTGATAATTTATGAACAGTGGATATCAAACACTAGTCTAGTGCTCTCAGCAATATAAAGTAGAAATGTTTGACAAGTCTTTAACTAGAAAGCATGCAACTCTTTGGCTTTACATATTGACTCATTTTACACCAGAAGTACAGAAGTACACTACCACTGCATGCAGAGTACGGCACTCCAGTAATATGGAGTAATGTGACAAATTAAACAGCTGTGTGGATCATGGATATACAAGTTTAACAATTGAGCAGAAAGAACATTTCTTCTCCTAATGCTTCAAATTCATCAGCATTGTGTCACTGCTTATTGGTTGTCAATTCTGCATGTTTACTTGACGCTGTTCTCAGGGGGTAGCATTTAAAGTTTACATGAACTCTGGCAGTGCCTCACTTAAGACTGTAAGTGGAGCCTGAGAAAGTGGTGTCTCATCCTTCCTGTCTTATGTTAAGGGTTTTTTTTTTTTTTTGCAGTGTACTTCTATTTGCATATTTTAGAGCATTGGTGGCATTAGAGGTCTCTCGCCCGGGTCCCAAGCCCCAGATAAAATGGGAGGGTTGCGTAAAAAACAAACAAAAAAAAAACCTGTGCCTAGTTGTTGTGCAGATCGAATGGTCTGCTGTGGCGACCCGTTCATGGATGGATGGATGGATGGACGGATGGATGGATGGATGGATGGATGGATGGATGGATGGATGGATGGATAGACTGATGGACTGATGGAGCGGTGTTCAAGTACAACCAGGACTTTTCATTGAACAGAACAATTATGAGAGTAAAAACGTCCTTATCATCTTCTTTGTCTTTCGGCTGTTTTGTTTCAGGGGTCGCCATAGTGAATTATCTGTCTCCATCTAAACCTGTCCTCTGCATCCTCTTCTCTGACACCAACTAACTCCATATCGTCCCTCACTGCATCCATAAATCTCCTCTTTGGTCTTCCTCTGGACCTCCTGCCTGGCAGTTCCATCCTCAACATCCTTCAACCGATATACTCTCAATCTGTCCTCTGAGCAGGTCCAAAACACCACAATCTGTCCTCTCTGACTTTATCTCCAAAACATCGAACACGGGTWGTCCCTCTGATGGACTCATTCTTGATCCTATCCATCCTCGTCACTCTTAAAGAGAACCTCAACATCTTCAGCTCTGCCTCCTGTCTTTTCTTCAGTCCTGCTGTCTCTAAGCTGTAGAGCATCGCTGGTCTCACCACTTTCTTTCAAGTAAAAACTCCCTTATACTCTAAATAATCTCCTACTGTACTAATGCACTTATCCCGGCGTTTCACTAGTTCTTTGAAGCCATCAAAGTCTTTCCAGTTCATGTGAGACATGATCAGACCGTCTGCTTCATGTCCGAAAATCTGGCCCCTCAGGAACTCCTTTAATGGCCCAAACATGTGGAAATGGCTCGGAGCGAGATCAGGACTGTACGGGCGATGTGGCAAGAAACTCCCAGCCGAGTTCTGTAATGTGCAAGCGGTGTTTGGTTCTCACAGAGAGATGCGTCTCTTCTGCAAGTTGGTGGCGATGTACATGTTGATTTTCAAGGATCAAGCGTTCCACTGGCTGAACGTCCACAGGAACGACTGCTGCGGGCTCCGTCTCATCATTGTAATAGAAAGCGCATAGAGCCTTGTGTAAATGTCAGTCTGTTTTACGACTTCATTCACGAGAAAGTTCATCGCAAGCCCTGGTTTGTCTTGAACGCCCCTCGTATGCAGTAATGTTGAGCACTGCATCTCATAAAGCTTTTCCGCATTGGAAATTCAACGTGCCGTGGGCTTTATTTTAATTTTTTTAATGCAGATTTGTACTCAACGCTCAGCCATCAGAGAGATGTGCTTACAGTCATGTTCATACTGCTGAGACGGAGACACACGGAGATTTTTCTTTCATCTGTGACCTTAAATATGATTATTATAATCCAGGAAATCCAGCGTGTACTGTGCGATGCATCTGTTTATTGAACCTATTGTGAAGTCTGTTTAGGTAACGATAAGGTCCGTAATTGAGAGATCTATGAAACGCACCTAATACGCAAACATTTGTCTCGATATCTATCACATAACACACATCAATTTGAATTCTGTGTAGCAGTGGCTTTGCACACTTGGTCTGTTGCTACAGTTTTTTTTGTTTGTTTATAATGTTAAAAAATGTAAAAACAATCACTATACATTTTATATCTCGCAGCTTAAAGGATCTGTGTTATCAAATATAACCTAAAATATTTGTATGATCTCGTGTTTACATATTGCATGAAACATTTGGCAATTAATAAAGTAAAGAAGTTCATTAAAACAATTCTATACTGATCTGTAAGCTGTTCGAGTATTTGGACGTGGCATGAAATGCTCAACCAACTTGATGCCCAACCATGTCTTAAATTGATTTCTTTGTTTTGTGGAAGCCGTAATCGATACATTAATCAGCCCAGAGAGTGTAAATAACATACAAGATCTATGAGACCCCTGTACTAACGTTGCGAACCCTGCAGCTAGTCTCTTGATGAGCTGCCTTTAGCTAAATAATCATGCAATCGCAAATGTTTGCCGTCGGATCAGTCACAACAGAGAATCTGTTACAGAAGCCAGGCTGGTTGCTTGGTAATCTGGAGTCGAGGAATTGGAGCCTTTGTTTCATTTTATTTTTAATTTTTAATTTCATTTGATAAGGCATATCCATATCCGGACCATGCTCCACAAGTTGGTGACTCCTGCAAAAAAATTGTATCTTGTTTATAGTGTTGAATTAAGGGAGGGAAAAGTAAAAACATCTCTGTAACTGGTTAACTTTAAATCAAAGCTTTTCTCAAGATCAGCCCCACATCGGTGAATGGATGGGTGAACGGATGGACAGACTGATGGATGGACAGACTGATGGATGGACAGACTGATGGATGGACAGACTGATGGATGGACAGACTGATGGATGGACAGACTGATGGATGGACAGGCTGGTGGATGGACAGACTGATGGATAGACAGGCTGGTGGATGGATGGGTGGACTGATGGGCGGATGGATGGGTGGACTGATGGGCGGGTGGATGGGTGGACTGATGGGCGGGTGGATGGGTGGACTGATCGGCGGATGGGTGGGTGGACGGATGGACTATGTCCTCTCTTATCAAAAGATTGATATCACTTTCTACATGTAACTTCATGTTGTTCCTGATTTGTATTTCTTTCTACACTGTAAAACAATGCTGAAGGCGTGAACTCCTTTGAACAGTTGATGTGAGATGTATCTGCCACTCATGATCTCATGAACATAAAGTCTACATAACGGCTCTAATCTGAGGTGCTGTTTGTTAATTGGTGATTTCTGAGGCTGGTGACTCTAAGTGAACTTCTCCTCCGCAGCAGAGGTAAACATTGGTCTTGTTTTCCTGGGAAGGTCTTCATGAGATTTCAGGTTTCATCACGGTGCTTGATGGATTTTGCAAATGCACTTGACACAATACTGTTCTTGCAAGAACTAATCCAGAAAAGCTGAACCCTATGTCTTAAAATAACTGACTGTTGTTGATGTTGTTGATACATAATTACTTAGTTACATAGGTGTTATTTCAGTTTTGAAATCCCCAGTATTGTTGTGGAAAGTAGAAAATAAATCGCTAAACTAAAAACAAAGAAATCTGCAAGTGATCCGAAACCTTTGAGCGGTAGTGCGCATTTGTGCGGCACATTGTCACCCAGCCTCTAAAGAGAGTGTTGACCTTTGTGCTTAGTCCATCTTTAAACCGATGGATGTTCTGTATTTGGACGAGCTTCTTTAGAGAGTGCTACGCATAAACGTTCTCTGTAACGTTCTCTCGCTACCTACAATGGCCATCATAATGCATGTGGCTGAAGTGAGCGCTCTGCAGTGGGACACATTTTAGCCTTTTTTTTGTGTGCGTGTGTGATGTGATTTTTGTGATTTTGAAAATGCGAATTCAGATCACGTTTCTGAAACGCTCTTTAGAGCATGCACTCCTCGCCCGCTTTCTGCAGTGCTACTCAAAGGCAAATTATACAGCTTCTCTTGGCTTGGTTTTACCCTCTTTTTTTTTTTTTTTTGACTTTCCCAAATGAGGCATTTTAACACCCACACTGCGCACACTAYGGGCGACTTGGAAACACCAATCAACTTCCTGTGGAAAGGAAACCGGCATACCTGGGGGGAATCCACCAAGCAAGGGGAGAACATGCTCCAACTCCTTTATAAAGATTTGCATCTATTTATTTATTTGGCAGAGAGACATTGTAGCTGCAGAGGGTTACACAAACAAAATTAAAATTCAACTTTTAATATTCGCCTGTAAATAGCCATTTATCAGGTGATTTAAGCATCCTTATGACTAGTATAAAATAAAGTGCTGACTCTCATCACGTCCAGTCAGCAGCTCCGAGTAAATGACTTTATTTCATTATTGAAATAAATAATTATAATGCAAAGTAATTACATTTTAAAGTAACATTCTTCTCTGCTTAACTTTAAGGGGGGGGGGGGACGGCACCACTGACTCACCGCCATACTGAGGTGAAAGTAGTCGTCTGTTGAAAAATCTGATAACGTTATGTCATCCTAAACAACACTTTACTGTATTTGCCTCCAAGTCATTCAGAATGACTTGCTCTGGGTTGGTAAACAAATACTAATCTGTTGATAATAAATGGGGTTTGTGGAACTGTTGTAGAAAAGTAATATCACGGTAATATCGACAGACGCCGTGCTGTTGTGCTGGATATCAACACGGCTATGATTCCATCACAACAGCACTCCCACTTATGAAATAGCTTAATTAACCATCTCAAAGCAAGATATTGGAAGTGAATTGCTGACCACACTATTAGGCCAAAGCTATAGGTCTAGATTTCACCCTCTCCACCAGCTTGGATATGTGTGTGTAGTCTATAAAAAGAAGGCCTGAGTGAACGCACTACTGAGCTCAACATGAGGTTAGAGCTCTTCCTCGGCTTCCATCAGGGGATGAGTGATGACTCGATGGCATTGCCGCTATGTCCTCTGAATAGTTGTGGCTCAGCATATCAGCAGGTCAGTTCCCAATAGGTATGGGTTTTCTGCCTGACTCGGATGCCAATCCATGAGCCTGTGGACTTCAATCACCCTGAGAAAGTTGCTTCAGTCAGTGGGTGGAAAAGGTGCTGAGAAATTATACTCCAGTGGACGTCGACAGTCACAAATGTCCTCAGGTAAAAGTAAAACTGTAGCTTCTTTTAAATGTTGTCAGGTTTTTTTTATTATAAATAATTTTTTAAATGTAAAAATAATGATGTAGAAATCCTACAAAGGCATATTTTAAACTGTTATCTTATCTCATCTTATCTAGCATATTAAATAGTAGGGGGGAAAAAAGAAAACAATTTGGAAACTTGCCTCGAGATCCAGAATGTTTGTTTTTATTTCTTCTGACCTCATTTTGTAGGCATACCCCCATCACCGCTTCACATCTGCATTAATCATCATTAGAAGTCACATGATCTCAGATGTTGGGACTCGGCTTTCAAACAGTTAAGAGGTCAGGGTCAGAGTTCAGGGTCAGAAGGAGACGCCCCTCAGAGCAGAGCAGGTTTAAGGGCCTTGCTCAAAATTTAAATTAAAAAAATTTTTTTAACTGAAATTTTATCTGAAAAATACAGTAGCACCGCTAAAAAATAAACCGGAAATTTTACGGTAAAAAAACAAAAAACAAAACGGCAGCTGTGGTTGCCAGAAGTTTTTGGTTGTACGGGATTGCAATCATTATACTGTATATTTTACAGATTTTAATTTTTTTTTTTTTTCCCGAGGAAATTGGGAAATTGAACCCAGACCCTGGAGGTGCAAGGTGACAGTGCTAACCACTACACTACCGTACTTGCTACCCAAGTGTTGTCGTTTTACAGTGCAATAACGGTGCTACCGTATTTTTTACTGTAAAATTCTGGCAACCACAGCTGCCTGTTTTTTTTTTTTTACCGTGAAGTTTACCGTAAGATTTATTTTTTACAGTGTGGCAGTGCTGAGGTTTGATCCCCCAACCTTCTGAACACCAACCCACCACTGGCTATAGTGAATTAGATGGAGTTTAGAGAGGTAGAGATGGTTTTTACTGTATTACACCCCATTATTTACATGTATTGGTTAATCAATCATGCTGAAACATACTCGAGGTTGGGTCAGGGATGCTCATCTTTTTATTGACAAATTGGCCAGATGGTTGGAGGTTTAACAGAGCTGTTTGGATTTGAAGTCATTGGCTGAATGAGCAACAAAGAGACCTTTAATAGTGAAAGTCTAAATGGAATGAAGTAAAAGTACAAAAATTCYGCTCCAGTAATACTCGAGTAAAGTATAAATGCTGGAATTTCACAAAAGATTGAGGAAAAAAAAGAAAAAAAACAGACACAAATGATGTGGTTTTGTYGTGTCAGTTCCATCACCGGGCGTACAGTACTTCACTAAAGTACACCAGGTTTTTGCAGGAACGCGGATGTGTGTTTCTGGGAAGGGATGTGATGTGCACTTGTTTTTAAGCTGGACATCCATCTGTCCATCGTTCATTCTGTCTTTCTGTTACTGTATCACTCTTTCTGTACGTCTCTGGCTGTTGCTTCATCTTGATGTCTTCTGTGCATGTTTTCTATTCTCTCTCTCCCTAAGACCATCTGTATGATTTTTTTTTTCTCTTTCTTTATCTGTCAGGTCTATTTCTTTTTCTATCCTTGCTCTCTCACTCTTACTCACTAACACACACACACAAAGCACACACGCACGCAGCTGTGCGTTTGAATGATGCGTATAAATCTTTTTTTTTTTTTTTTCCTGTTGTTGTCCGGTTTTGTGTATAGATCTCTCGGCTGTAGCCCTCCTGTAATTTCCAGGTGCTAAAAATATGCCGCGGTCGCCATGGTGATAACCTTCTTCCTTTAGCGTGAGGAACTGATCGAGCAGCAGACTGTTTTGATTCCAGTGCATTTGCATTTTAGAGAGTTCAGTAGTCGTGTAATAATGGCCTCATAGGGCAGAGGAAGTACGGCTTTATTTAGTCTGAACTTGCTGTCAGGCTATATAACGCGCACACATGCACACATTCTTTCATGATTGTTTTACATTATTGCCTAGGCGTGTTCTCAGCAGCATTTCCCCAGACACGCATGTTCACGTCAAGAGTGGAATTATGAATACAGTTTTGTATAAAACGGACATTTCTGAGTCTCCTTATGTACTGTAGGGGTTACTCCATGACATGCTCGTTTGCATACACACATTCAGACATTCGTTCACACCTAGGGGGGATTTCTCTCACCTACTGGGTGAGGCAGGAAATCTGAGCACCTGGGAGTTAACTGAAGGGGTTTCTAAACTGTAGGAGCAGATTGTACCAAATGTTACAAAGTGCATATATGGAAAGTAGAGCTGATTGAAACTGGCAGCTCAATAATTGTGCTTTGACTACTTTGTATGTAGTTATTTAAACCTGCAGGTTATTAGTGTTAAATGCTATATGATGGGAGTATTAATTTCAGTTCAGTTTTATTTGTACAGTGGAACCTCGGATTGTGAGTAACGCGGTTTGCGAGTGTTCTGCAAGACAATCAAAGATTTGTAATAAATTTTGACTTGAAAAATGAGCAAGTCTTGGTTTACGAGTGCCACGTATCATGTATCACGCATGTGCTTCTTGTTTTGACATTGAGCGTCACGTGATCACAAGTGAGCCAATGGTTTTTCTCTCTCTTGCGCTGCGGAATTGTGGGTAATCGTCTCCCCTGCTGGGTCTTAGTGCTCGTCTCTTACTGGTATAATCAACATCTCCCTCTCTGTTTCAGCGTGTCTCCTATGTGTGCGCGTACAGAGAACTCTGCTCTGTCGCGATTCTTTTCAAAGGTAAAGTGCTGGTCCATTTGTTT
>QMIH01003959.1:0-25551 GCA_003987875.1 Clarias batrachus | reverse complement strand
TATTGAAAAAAACAAAAAACAAAAGTTGAATCCAAGATGGCCGACTTCTAAATGGCCACCATGGTCACCACCAATTTTGAAAAGTTTGCCCCCTCACATATACTAATGTGCCACAAACAGGACGTTAATATCACCAACCATTCCCATTTTATTAAGCTGTATCCATATAAATGGCCCACCCTGTATAATGAGATCAAATGTAAGTAGCTCTGGATAAGTGCGTCTGCAAAATGCTTAAACGTACAAAGGGCTAAGAATCTCTAGCGGCACCCTGGTGATAAATCAGATTATATGAAGTACTGACTCATTTCCAAAAGAATAGAGTGATACATAAAACTTCATCTATAGAAGGAAGTTAAAAGACTTCCTAATATTGTTTTTGTTGCATTTACATGTGTGTGTGTGTGTGTGAGAGAGAGAGATGTCCCTGTACCGTGTCTGGAGGAAGGTCCAGGTGGTGGTGGAGGTGAACTGGATGATAAATTGGAATGAATAATAATAATAATAATAATAATAATAATAATAAAGATAGATTAACCAATTAGATGAGGCAATCTTCACAGCATTTGTCAGAACCATGCCAAGAGAAGCCATTAGCATTAGATACAAAACAAATAAAAAAATCTACTTTTTAAACAAAACCATCAATGAAGCAGAAACTTGAGCTGTTTTAATGGCCGTGACTCTGCTTATTGTGTCTGGATCACAGATAAACAATAGATAGATTTACTTCTTTAAATTATTACTGAAACGTTGCTGCACATTAAGCATCTAGTTATACATTTAGGAGAGGATCTGCATGACTGCAAATATCAGCTGAAGTGTGCGTGTGTGTGTGTGTCAGGTAACAGACCATGTTACAGATAATAATACAGATTTGTGTAAATACAGTATTGTACCTGGGGCCGGTGGGGGATCCCATTTCTCCTCCTTCCTGAGGCGTGTCTGGTAAAAAAAAAAAAAAAAATTAACTGATCAGATGAGGCTGCTGAGAAACCACCAACAAACTGTGAAGCCAGACGTCCATTAGCCAACATTAAAAAGATGGAGGGTAGGGAGTTAGAGATTTTAGTAAACAAACAAACAAAAAACCCTGAGTATATAAGAGATGTACAGGGTTTGGACAATGAAACTGAAACACTGGCCAATTTAGTGTTGGAGGTTTCATGGCTAAATTTGACCAGCCTGGTAGCAAATCCTCATTGATTGCACATTTCAGTAAGAGCAGAGTGTGAATTTTTAATAAGCAGAGTAATAGTACAGTTTTAATTAAAATATTGCAATGCACACAACATTATGGGTGACATATCAGAGTTCAAAAGAAGACAAATTGTGCCAATGCCAAWCGTCGGTTTCAATGATGCCAGCAGCAAAAATCTTGGGCTGGGGACAATGTGAATCATGTATTGTTCCCTGGTGAGTCCACCTTCACTGACTTTCCCACATCCGGGAGAGTTACGGTGTGGAGAAGCCCCAAAGAAGCGTACCAGCCAGACTGTTGCATGCCCAGAGTGAAGCAWAGCAGTGGACTGCAATATCATGGCATTCCCTATGCCCAATACTTGTGCTAGATGGGCGCGTCACTGTAAGGACTACCGAACCATTCTGGAGGACCATGTGCACCCAGTGGTTCAAACATTGTATCCTGAAGGCGGTGCTGTGTATCAGGATGATAATGCACCAATACACACAGTAAGACTCACGTTCATCAAACCACTCGGTCACCAAAGTGAAGGTGAACATCTCCCATGGCCTGCACAGTCACCAGATCTAAATATTATTGAGCCACTTTGGGGTGTTTTGGAGAMGCGAGTCAGGAAACGTTTTCCTCCACCTGGCCATAGAGACCTGGCCACTATYCTGCAAGAAGAACGGCTCAAAATCCCTYTGGTCACCGTGCAGGACTTGTATCTGTCATTCCCAAGATGAACTGATGCTGTATTGGCTGCAAAAGGAGGCCCTACACCATACTAATGAATTATTGTGGTCTGAAATCAGGCGCTTCAGATTCATGGTCCAACTCCTGTAGATAATGTGTACATAAAGTGAGTGTGCAAGATGCCATGGTGTGTGTCACATATAATAAGTAGTGCAAAATAGTAAGTAGTAGTAATGTGCAGTAGGATTCAGTGAGTCTGTAGGAAASATGGTGATGGTTTTACACAATATACAGTACCAGAGGTTTAATTAGTGCAAATACCAGTAATGTACAGTAGGGTGTAAATTTTTTTTATAAAAAGCATGTTGGTGGTTTTATACGGCGGATTACAAAAGTGCACAGGACAGGCTCAATGACTGTAATATAGAACTGTATCAACAGCTCCTGTGGCAGACAATACTTCCTCAGGTGATGAAGAAAGGTCCTTCGATGATTCTAAGGACCGCTAAATGAACCTCAAAATTGTGAAGTATTGAATCATTTCCAAAAGAATAAAGTGGTACATAAAACTTCATCTATAGAAGGAAGTTAAAGGAGTTCCTGATGTTTTTGTTGTATTTACGTGTGTGTGTGTGTGTGTGTGTGAGAGAGAGAGAGAGAGAGAGAGAGATGTCCCTGTACCTGTGTCAGGGGAAGGTCCAGGAGGTGGTGGAGGAAAACTGGATCATAAGTTGGTAAAAAAAAGAAAAAAAAGAAAGAAAGATAAATTAACCAATCAGATGAGGCAATCTTCACAGCATTTGTCAGAACCATGCCAAGGAAAGCCATTAGATACAAAACAAATAAAAATAAAAAATCTACTTTTAAACTAAACCATAATAAAGCAGAAACAAACAAACAAAAAATCAAAAACCAGGTCTGCATATGGACAGGAAGAAAGGAGGGACTCTTTCAGTGAGGAACATGATGTCCACACCGAGTGACTACTGCGCGAAGGCACTGATAAACTTCAGCTGTTTTAATGGCCGTGACTCTGCTTATTGTGCCTGGCTCGAAATAGACAGATAGATTTTCTTCTTTAAATTATTATCGAAACTTTGCTGCACGTTAAGAGTCAGTTTTTCTTCTTCTTTCTTTTGATTACGTAAAGCTGCTTTGCGACAATGACAATTGTTAAAAGAACTATACAAATAGAATTTAATTGAATAGTTATATATTTAGGAGGGCATCTGCATGACTGAAACCATCAGCTGAAGTGTGTGTGTGTGTGTATGTGTGCGCGCATGTTTCAGGTAACAGAACATGCTACAGATAATAATACAGATTTGTGTAAAATCAGTTTAATGTAAATACAGTATTGTACCTGCAGGTAGAGGAAGATCTGCTTTCTCCTCCTTCCTGACGCGTAGCTGGTAAAAAAAAAAATTGTTTTTTTAAGGAGGATTAACCAATCCTGAGGCTGCTATCAAACCTCCAACAAACTATGAAGCCAGACGTCTTTCTACATCACCTTTAGTAAATATTAGAAAGATGGAGGGTAGTTATTTACAGATTTTAATAAACAAACAAAAAAACGCTGAGTATATAAGAGATGTAGATAAAGTGTACGTAAAGTGAGTGAGCAAGGTGCCATGATGTGTGTCACATATATTTAGTGCAAAATAGTAAGTAGTAGTAATGTGCAGTAGGATTCAGTGAGTTTATAGAAAGCATGGTGGTGGTTTTACACAATATACAGTACCAGATTTTTGATTAGTGCAAATAACAGGGTTAAGGGAGGATGATTCTAAGGACCCCTTGAATGACCCTCAAAATTGCTGCGGCAAATGAGAATGTTTGGCTTCATAGGTTTACACGGGGCTAAGAATCATCAGTGGCAACCTGTGATAAATCAGATTATATGAAGTACTGACTCATTTTCAAAAGAATAAAGTGGAACATAAAACATCATCTATAGAAGGAAGTTAAAGGAGTTCCTGATGTTGTTTTTGTCGTATTTTTGTGTGTGTGTCTGAGACAGAAAAAGATACACAGATGCACTTCAAACATTTGTACAGTAGAAAAAAAAAAATAAAAATAATAATAAGCCTGTGAGATAATAATAATAGGTGAGATAATAACAGTAGTCTTTCACTCCGCAAGCACCACTAATAATAAAATTGTGTAAAACCTGTTTGGTGTAAATATAGTACTGTACTTGCGGAGAAGATGAAGGGGTACTGCACTCCTGTTTGCAGGGACATGGCTGGTAAAAAGAAAAAAAGAATAAATCAGATAACGCAATCTTTATAGCATTTTGTCAGATAGATGCTAATGGAAACCATTAAATAAAAAATAAAAAACACTCTTAGCAAACATTAGAAAGATGGAGGGTAGAGTTTTTAGGTATTTAGTAAACCAAATAAATCAATACATTAATCAATAATTCAACTTTTTAAAATAAACTATCACTACAGGAGTAACAGAAAAACAAAAAACAGATCAGCATGTGGATAGGAAGAAAGGAGGTATTCTGTTTTAAATACAGTTTTGTACCCGAGTCTCCATCAGTGGAAATGAACTCCATGTGAACTTAAATACCTAAACAATTATACAATTTCCCCCACACTATACCACTGACTAAAAATAACTTTTAGCCATGACTGCACGACTGTACAAAGGTTCCCAATAAACTGGGCAGTGAGAAAATCTATATCTACAATAAAACCTTGGGACTGCGAGTAACTTAGTCTGCGAGTGTTTTGCAAGACGAGCATAATCACAACTGAGTCAATGGTTCTTCTCTCTCTCTTGCTGCAGGATTGCGGGTCATCTTCCCCTTTAGCCATTATCCAGACGTGTGCACGCACATGATCACACAAAATGCAATATGAAACAGTACACATGTGCACAGATACTCACTGTAGGAGTAAGGCACGCACACTGAAAATGCGAAGATCAGCCTGAAGTACCCTGCAAAGTATACTTCACAGGGTGCTCTGCCATGTTAAGTGTGATTCCAAACCGCAGGAAGCGAAAATGTTCAGTTCAAAGTGAACGAGTCAACAAGATCTTCATTTCACCAGAAAAGGGAATGAAAAATTACCCATAAATAATGGCATCTCGCTGGAGAGTGAAAATAATGGAGCTCGAAAAAGGATTTATACATTTATTATCATGATTATCAAGGATGACATCATATTAATAGGACACAATGATTTACATTTAAATATAATCAAGAAATCCTCAGTATTATATAGGCTAGTAATCTTTAAAAAATCTCTCTGCATCTTTAATCAATTATTATTATTAATCAGTAATTTATTTACAAGTTATACATATTCAATAGTATACGTTTTATAACGGTGTCAGTTTTTGTTTCAATAAATATTTAATGGCCGTAGTTTTAAATTTCCACTGCAGCAGCGACAGTATCCGAGGTGCTTATGTTACCATGGTAACGCACGAAGGAAGTGACGTCTGTGCTGGTGACTTAGCAGGGTGTTCCGAATGGTGGAGTTTTATCGAAGTTCCCTTCAACGACATTCCCTGCAGCACCCTGTGAAGTACACTTCGGAATGGAGTCCGCGTGCGCGTCTACTGTTTCCGGTAGCGCGAAACGCATTTTTAAAATTTTGTATCCGCATATTGTGATTTTTATTTAGTAAGTGTACTTCAGCAACGGCCTCTCTAAAGAAAAAGGTTAAAAGTCTGTAGTAATGCGGGAGATGAATCTGTTTAACGACAATGTAACATCACATTTCCGCGAAATCCTCAAGAGAAGGCAAACAAGTGTCATTATATGGGTATCTTGTTAAGTCGCACAAAAAAGGAAAATATGACAAGTTTATCCAACAGCGATGATTCCGTTAGGTGTGTGTGTGTGTGAGAGAGAGAAATTAGTCAGACACAATAATCCCCTCCTCTCTCTGGCCTCCGTCACTGCAGCCACAAAGCTTTTCAAAGATTAAGTGCAGGTTAATTTTTATTTTTTACATTATGTTGATTTTACTTTTTATTTCGTATTAATCCGTTTTATATTGATTTCTTTGGGTTGTGAAACAAACCATCGGAGTTTCCATTATTTCTTATGGCGAAATATAATTTTAAATTATCTTTAATATACAAGTATTAAAGATAATTTAGAAAAACTTTGAATTACAAACACGGAACTATGATCGCAATCCAATGTTTAACCAAGTTTAAAACGGCCGATACTATTACAGTTTTAAACGGCTAATGAGTTATAACGCACGTATTAAATCCACATTTAATAATTTATAGGCTCATGATAAAATGTGTGCTGAGAGATGTCTGTGCTGTAATGTGTGTAAAAGTGGTTAATTTAAGGAGATTCGGTGTAAATAGTGTAGACTTACTGAACTGATGCTTTCGCCTCTCTGGTCTTAACGAAATCAAACTGTAGCTCCTTTCACGCCGAACGTTAGACCTTTCTGCGCATGCGCATGTTTAAAAGTCGCTGTAACCGACCTGTCCGTAGATCTGCGAGATCCCGCAATTCGGCGCGCGCCATGCCGTGAGATCTCACAAGCAACCTTCGGGAATTTTAATAAATGTGTTGTGCTTCACTGAATGTCCGCCAGATGGCGCATGGAAGGACTTTATCTAAAAGCCAGACCAAGTACAACGCAGAATTGTGTATAATTAKTTAGCCTAAAACAATATTATTTCCAATGCTGAAGCAAACATGAATTTTATTTTGTTTTACAATAGATCTTTTACGATGACTGTGCATATATGTGCTTCATATTATGTTCATAATGATGAAAAGAGATGCCCTAAATTATGAGGCGCCGTATAGGGCTTAAATCAAACTTCACTCATGCACACACACATGAAACACTTGCATAGACATATATGAAGCAGTCACACATCTATATATACTACTAACTACTATGAATTCTAATCAACTAGAAATGGAAATAGTTAAAAGTTTAAAGCTAAAAATAAGATGATCAGGTTTATTGTGTATTTATTTATCAGTCATTTTATTATTTCAGGTTGAAGCCCATGTACATGTTCTTCTATTCTCTGTTAAACGACTGTAGGTGTAGAAATGTGCCAGGCTAAATCTGTTTTACTTTTCCACAGATTGTAATCAACATCTTCATGATTGGCACCATGTTAAGGTTAGACACACACACACTCACACACATACAAATACACATATCTGCCCCTTCCCAATTTTAAATATAATGTTTTTTGCATATTTATCACACGTAAATTATTGTTATCGTTAAACTAAGTTTAGTGTTCTACAGAGATAACCAGAGTAAATACAAAATGCAGTTTTTGAATGATTATTTAACGGAAAAAAGCTCTCCAAACCTAACTGGCCCCATGTATAAAAAAAAGAAAATAAATAATAAAAATGAAAAATAAATACATAACTGTGGATGAATTTTGGTCCACTCTTCCTTTCACAGTTGTTTTATTTCTGTCATATTGGAGGAAGTTTGAGCATGAATGGTCTGTTTCAAGTCATGCCACGGCATTTCAATCAGATATAAGTCCACACTTTGACTACACATTTTACATCATTGTCCTGCTGCATAACCTGAGTGCGCTTGATCTTGATAATAACAAACTAATGGCCGGACATTTTCTGGTAGATAGCAGAGTTCATGGTCCAGGTCCTGAAAGCCCCAGACCAACACACTACCACAACCATGTTTAATTGTTATGATGTTCTTTTATGAAACGCTGTTAGTTTTACGCTGGATGTAACAGGACACACACCTTCCAAAAAGTTCAACTTTTGTCCCAGAATGTTATCTTGGGGATAATCAAGATATTTTCTTGGCAAATGTGAGATAAGCCTTTGTGTTCTTTTTGGTCATAAGTGGATTTCACTTTGGAAATCTCCCATTTTTGCCCGCAGTCTCATTCTTACTGTTGTATTGTGAACACTGTCCTTAACTGAGGCAAGTGAGGTCTGCAGGTCTTTAGATGTTCTGTGTTCTTTTATGAGCTCCTGGATGAGAACATTGTTGTTCTCTTGGAGTCATTTTGGTAAAACCATCCACTCCTGAGAAGGTTCACCACAGTTCCAAGTTTTCTCCATTGGATAACGGCTCTCACCGTGGTGCGCTGGAGTCCCAATGATTAGAAATGTCTTTGTAACCCTTTCCAGTCAGAAACATAACAATTGCTTTGTTTCTCTCTGTTTTTGAATTTCTTTAGATATTTGTTTAAGTGATTTCTTGATTTAACAGGTCTGGCACTAATCAGGCCAGGGTTTGGCAAGTGAAATTTAACTGGGCCCCCCCCCCCGTTATTCCTGCTGTTATACCCCTATCTCACCTATGTGGTTTGACTTTGCAAGGACAGACGTGCAGAAAGATGGAAACCTAATCACAGCGCTGAAACTCACGGTGAATCATGACAAACCATACTTACGGCCACCGCGCAGGTGAGACGGGTAATAGTAACAGATTATGGGCCAAACTTTGCTGAGTGATGATGGTAGAATAATTATAAAGGTCTTGACTAAAACAACATGCATGAGGAAGCACAAAGGATTTTTCATTTTCTGCAATGGAAAAGTACTCGAACTAGTTACTTTTATCAGAAAGTAATGCAGTAATGTAACAGATTACTTTTTGAAGATAGTAATTTTGTAATGTAATTAGTGACTTTAAATAGTAATGTCACAAGACATTTCTTAAGTATATTTTATGTTATCTGAAACACACACACACACACACACACACACACACACACTTTTTAGTCATGCAGATCCCCTCCCAAATTTATAACTAGATGCTAAATGTGCAGCAAAGTTTACACACTTTATCATCGGTCATTACATCATCAATTGAGGACATGCACTACAGTTGTTTAAAACTAACAGTATCCATGGCACCAGTTTTAAACTACTTACGACAGCAGCTAATCATAAAAAGAGAGATATTCACACTCGGGCCAATTTATTAGGAACGCCCACCCGCCTCACCTGATTGATTAATCATTGTTTCTTGTTTTTATTTAAGGGCTTCCCTTGGCATGGTCTTGAGATATGCTATGTAGATTGCCATATCTGACTGGTTAATCTTTCTTTCTTTCTTTCTTACTTTCTTTCTTTCTTTCTTTCCTTCTTCTTTATATAGTTTTAACCAACTCAAGGACCATGTCTTCTACAGGAACACCACCATCAGAACCTTCCACCAACCCAGGTACAGGGACATCTCTCTCTCTCTCATTTACTCATTTAACTTCCTTATATAGATGAAGTTCTATGTACCACTCAATTCTTCTGGAAATTATTCAGTACATATCATCTGATTTAGCAATTTTTGTCATTTAGGGGTCACCCCCCCCCCCCACACACACACAATAGTACAGTGTTTTATGTTGGTCTGCACTTTAAGAGCTACAGACAGTCAGAATCAAATTCTTTGTTTGTGTAAACCTACTTGATGCATAAACCCTGGTTCTGATTCTGTCACTACAAATCGAGTAAATGATTCAGTGCATCATCAAAATCTTAAATATGAATCAATATTTTTAAGAAAATTAAGATTATTTAATTAAGAAATTATTTAAGAAATGGTTCAGTTTTTCCGTGAAATTAAACTTTTAAATTTTACTGTTGCACAGAGATAACCTGAGTAAATACAAAATGCAGTTTTTGAGTAATGATTTTAAAAAAATGCTTTCCAAACCTACTTGACCCCATGTTAAAAAATAACAAAAAACAGTGATGGATTTCTATTAGGGATGCGCCGATGATCAGCGACCGATCAATAATCGGCTGATAATTGCTTTGGGACGATTGATCGGCAGTCTCTATAATGGTCAATATAGAGAAGCGATCACAAGACGCAAAACTCGCGGGACAATTTTTTTTGCACGCTGCTAAAATGGCTTTTCTGGCAATTCCATGTGTTGTGTGAAAAAGACGATACATAAACAATCGGCAACCTGTGTAACAAGCCAAGTTGTCTAGCGCTAAGAGAGCGGGAGAGTTCAGCAACTCAGCAGAAGTGTTTGTGCTAAATAGCATTATAGATAGCAGTGTCATAAGCTAAGCAAAAAGCTACCATAAGTTAAAGCTATCCAAAACAAGTTGAAATACATTAGAATGTTTACACCACAGCTGATATTCATGAACATTTGTAACTACATGAGGCATTAGCGTAGCCACTGGGAGCTAACATAGCTAGACAAAACAGGAAAAGTAAAGTAATTTCAGTTTTATATGATCAGAATAAGGATTATATAAGATTTAATAACTCGCCCATGGTAACAGCTCACTGGATTCTCTAGGCAAAGCTAAACTCCTCCCACTGTCCAGAACATTCTGTAGACTTCCAGAAACCTGTACAGGACGTCACATCTTCCACATGCGCAGAAAACTCACTGAATCTAAGTGCGTGTGTGTTWGAGTTCATGTTGGGATCGTGGCCTTGTATGTACCCAGACTGTGACTCCCCTGTGAATAGTGTGTGGGCGTGTCCTGTCTCAGGTCATTATCAGATAATAACGTGCAAAAGAAAGGCTGTGCCTGTCTGTGGATTCATACGGATCACATAAACTGAATATTTATTTTCGTAGTTTCAGTTTATTTTAGCAACCCCATTTCAGAAAGATATTGACGGCGACAGAGACAGCTGACAACTGCACACGCTGTTTAATTTCTTTTACCGTGGAACCTTGGATTACGAGCATAATTCGTTCCGGAAGTGGGCTTGTATTCCAAAACACTCGCAAACCAAATCAGCATTTCCCATAAGAAATAATGAAAACTCAAATTATTTATTCCACAGCCCAAAAAAATAAATACATAAAAATAATTAATACAATCTATAAAACGAAAATAAAACAAATTAATCTGCATTTTATCTTTAAAAAGAAGCACAAACAAATCCTGACATAAGTGTTTCCGTTGGTGCACACAGGCGCTGTGTGTGTGTGTGTGTGGAATTAAACTCTTCCCTCGCCTCGTTTTACACAGTAACACTCCTCCTCCCTCTTCCCACCTCGCTTTTTAAGTTTCACAACAAACACACACACACACAGACACACACCGGAAACACCGTTTTAACAGGAAAAAAATTAATCTCTCCAAGACCGGCATGAGCGTATATTATATTAAGTTTCACAACAAACGCATAAACACAGCGGAAACACCGTTTTAACGGAAAAAAGCGAGACTAGCATGAGCGCATACTAACAGAATCACTTAAGTTTCACAACAAACACACACACACAACGGAAACACCATTTTAACAGGGAAAAAAGAAATCTAAAATAAGAGTTGCATGCGTGATACATGATACTCGGCGCTCGTAAACTAATACTTGCTCGGTTTCCGAATAAAAATGTATTAAAAATCTTTGCTCGGTTTGCGGAACATTCGTAAACCACGTTACTCGCAATCTGAGGTTCCACTGTATTATAAAATCACAGGGTTTTGTTTGTATTGTTAGTGTACATAAATGAAAGTAGGCCCTTTACAGGTTCAATTGATGTATTACATTTATGTATATGATCAAAAATGTTGGAGCACTTAAAGTTTTTTAATGGTTACCAGAAAAAAAAAATGCAAATGGACCCGCCGACGGGTCCCCCGACCCCTAAATCTCAATCAGATTTAAGACCACACCTCGACTAGGTTTTTTTTTTTCTTCTTCCGTTTTTTTTTTTGAATCATTCAGAGGTGGACTTGCTGGTATGTTTAGGATCGTTGTCCTGCTGCATAACCCAAGTGCCCTTGAGCTTGAGGTCACAAACTGATGCTGAACATTCTCCTTCAGAATTTTCTGGTAGAGAACAGAAATCATGGTTTCATCAGTTATGGCAAGTCGCCCAGGTCCTGAAAGCCCCAGACCATCACACTACCACCGCCATGTCTGACTGTTATGATGTTCTTTTATGAAACGATATGTTAGATCTATGCCAGATGTAACGGGTCACACACCTTTCGAGAATGTTTACCCAAAAATCTTGTGAAATGAGCCTTTGTGTTCTTTTTGGTCATAAATTTCGCCTTTGAAATCTCCCATGAATGCCATTTTTGACCCAAGTCTGATTTTTTGTGACCTCAACTGAGGCGGGTGAGGCCTGCAGTTCTTTCGATGTTCTGTGTTCTTTTATGAGCCCCTGGATGAGACGTCGTTGTGCTTTTGGAGTAATTTTGGTAAACCATCCACTGCTGAGAAGTTTCAAGTTTTCTCCAAGTCTTTCTGTAGATAGACGGATAGATTGTCTTTGTAACCCTTTCCAGACTGATACATGTCAATTATTTTGTCTCTCACCTGTTTAAGTGATTTCTTGATTTAACAGGTCTGGCAGTAATCAGGCCAGGGTTTGGCAAGTGAAATTTAACTGGGTTTTTCAAAAGTGTGGTTAATCTCACTTCATTCATGATTTAGCAAGGGGAGCAATTACTTGTTCACATAGGACCAGACAGGTTTAGACAACTTTTTTCTCTTAATAATAGGGCTTTAGCTATCAAATATTTTTAGTAATCGAGTATTCTACCAAAAATGTAATTGATTAATAGAGTAATCGGATAAAATGTACTTTTGCTTAATTAAACAGCAATTTAAAATATATAAGAGGAATGAAGATTAATTGGTTTTCTTTTTAGAAAAATCAACTTTTATTTTTTAAATGCATACAGCATTTTATCAAAAATAAACATTGCCCTTATTCACAATACAAGGAATGCCTTATACCCCTATCTCACCTATGCGGTTTGACTCGCAGTGAGATGCGGTGTTAGGCACCGTGAGTCGTCGCAACTGCCCGCCGATGTTCCGCAAAGTTCTGCCAAAAAAAGTAAACCTGTTTTTAAGGCAGCTTAAAGATATTAAATCTGTACTTCCGGCCACCGCGCGAAACCACGTCGGTGAGATAGGGTTATTAAAGTTGACTGAGGTTAATTAAGTGCATTACAGCATCATACATTTTTATTTTAAAGCCTTTTCTCAGATGCAAAAAAAAAAAGGTTTTCAAATGACTTCAAGAATAAAAAAAAACTAAGGCACACATTAAAAGAAATAATTATACAAAAACAATAAGTTGTGCAACTAAACTTTCAGAAAAATCTACATCTCAGGCATAGCATAAGCCTTTAATGACAATTTCTGTCGTTTTCTCTTGCTGCTTTCTTCTTCTCTTGGCTCGCTGATAATTTTATCGCTCCCTTCCATTTTGCAGCCCGCAACAAAACGCTCCCTCAAATCAATACACAGCTATTTGTGTCTCCTTCGACTTTGTGGGTGACGTAAGCGCTTCTTCTTCGTTGGTGTTTACTGGCGGCTTGCATCCGGAAGCGGGCTGTGTCAAAAGCATGCTGTCAACAAATAWTTGYGCAAAAACATAACGCAAGCTTTTAAAAATTAATTAAATTAAGCTTTGAGGCAGAAGATTTTGCTTCGATTATTTTTTGTAATCGAATTACTCAATTTACTCGAGGAATMGTTTCAGCCCTACTTAATAAATGAAATCGTTATTTAAAAACTGCATTTTGAAAAAAATCAGRGAGGGACAAATACTTTTTCACAGCACTATACACAGACATTATATTGTCACCCTGAATGAAATCTCTCTCACGTCCCGGCTTTACACGTTTGACCAAAARTGTTTCTCCAGACTGAAAGTGATTTCAGGCTCTCGTGATTCATTTAGTAGACGAGGGTTTAATACGTTCAATAATCTATATACACTTTATTACATGCATTTCGTGTTGATCAGTGTGTTTAAATCATCCTCATCTTTTTATGGTTCTAGTTCTGATGAGATGCAGGGAATGTTCCTCATCACAGGAATAGCCACCRTGATGTGTGTCGTAATTTGTCTTTTCTGTCTCCAGACCAAGGTGAAGATCAGACACACACACACACTGAAAACACTTTTTTTCTTCAGCCATATCTAATAATACTGTTGTCTTTCCTTACAGTGGACATCTGTCCCTCTTAATCATTTATGTCCTGCTGGTAAAACCGACCCGGAGTGTTCCCTGACGCAGAACCCMGAGTCTCCCGAACTGTCTCTATATTTTACCCCAGTACTGCACTAATATAACATTTATTCTCTAATAACAGTGTGAGTGTGAGTTACCACAGTGTGGTTAATCCTGATGAACTCTGATGATTTGTTCCACAATGTGGGGAACTGATTCTGACTGAAGAACCATGCATTATGTGCGTTTCAGATGCACATCTTCTYCTGTAAGGAGATTGGGATACTGTCCGGATTTTTTTTTACAATTATTACAGTAGTCACAGAGTTTGCAGTCTTTCTATTAAACTATGTAAGTGCTGCTACTCATTGTTACACACGCACACACACGCACACATTTTTTAAAGCAGCAGTATGCATGATATTTCCAATGTGTATTACACATCACACTACACACAGGCCCTTCATGATTTAAAAAAAAAAAATTTACATTACACAAGATAACCGAAGTAAACACAAAATGCAGTTTTTAAATTTGGATAATCCTGATGAACACTTTCTCCCAGCATGAGCTATTTGTTAATGAGACACAATGTGGAGAACTGATACTGACTGAAGAAGTACATGCACGCGCATACACATACACTCCCACTCTGAAAACACGTTTTTTGTTCAGCCATATCTAATTGCACCGTTGCATTTAGTTATTGACAGCATTGATTATTTCCTGATTTTTGAAACCTGGGTGTTGTTTCAAAACAAGTAATTTAATCTTTGTCTCAAAATTACAAATACCAAAATTTTCTAACCCTCAACCTGAATCTTGTTCTCTCTCTCTCTCTCTGTTCTCTTTGTTTTATGGCGGTTTGCTGTTTTTGTTTGCTGTTCATTGTAAATAGTTTTGATGTTTAGTTTTAATTTGTTTGTAAATAGTTTTGACCGTTTTTTATTTATTTTTTTGGTTTATTGGTTTTAATTTGTTTGTAAATAGTTTTGACCATTTTTTTGTTTCTTTTTAGTTGTTTCTTTTTAGTTTTTAATTTTTTTTTGTTTATTTTAGTTTATTGGTTTGTAAATGGCTTTGACCGTTTTTTGTTTGTTTGTTTTAGTTTGTAAATAGTTGTGAACATTTTTTTAGTTTATTGATTTTAATTTGTTTGTAAATGATTTTGATTGTTATTTGTTTGTGCATTTAGATTAAACGTGCTAGAGAAACATTGTAAATAGATTCGACCTAAATACAGACAGATTATTGGATCTAAATTTGTGAACACTGGATTTTTATTTTATTTATTATCTATTTACTATTTAAATGCTTGTGATAAATATTGTATTTATTTATCAATGAAATTATTTAACAATAATTTGTTTATTGTATTTTATTCCTTTTTTTATTTTTTATTTAATTTAGGGATTTTCTTTTTCAAAATAGATTTTTTTTAAAGCCTAAATTATAATTTAAGTATGATTTCCGGATAAATAAATACAGATACATTAATACAAGTGCAAATAGTGTATGTACTATGTATACGGCATTATGCATAGAGTTATTTTATATATATATACACACACACACACACACGGTATAAATATAAATAAATAAATGCAGTAAATATTCTATAACATGACTATGCAGTGATTATGTGCAGTAACTACAGAATAGATAATGCTATGAAGTGGAAAGGGGTACTTAGACTATAAACTTTCAGGATGCTGACACACTCTAATAATGAATTATAAAAATGTAGATTATTTAACTGTTCAAATGTATGGAAGTATAACAGTGCCAAAAATCCTCAAAGCAAAATAGCATACTGAATCAAAGGAACATGAAAAAAAAAAACTGTTTGAATTTTTTTGCTTTGAAATTTTTTGATAAAAAAAAACAAACAAAAAAAACATTTATTATGCTTGAAATCTACGACACTGCAACTTTTTGTGGTTGTATCTTGCAAAAATATTCATCTTACTAAATTGCTGTTCGAAAATATATTTTAATTGCTAAAAATACAATCTTCATCATTTTTCAGCCTGACGAATTCAGGTTGAAGAAATTATGGTATTGAATTCAGGTTGGAAAAATTCAGGTATTAAAATTCAGGTCGACAGAATGCGAGTCTTCAAATTCAGTAATTTATTACTGGCATAGCCAGATAATGTTACTTATTTGTATTTTGTAGTTGTCATTAATGTTTTTTGTAATTGTTTACATGAATGACCATGTTTTTCTAAGTAATGCTGTAAGTTCATGTACAGTTCATCTCAACAAATTAGTTTATCGTGAAAAGTTATTTCATTTTCAGATTTTTATTACAAATTTAAAAGTATCATATTTTAGGTTCATTATAAACAAGTCAACCGTTCTTTATGTTTATGGTTTACAAAATCCAGTATTTCAAAAGAATATTTCCTAGTATCAGTCAAAGAAGGTTTACAATACATAAATATCCAAATTCTGAGTTATGTCAATTTAAGCACATAATAGTTGCACGAATTCCTGGATCAGTGCAGCCTTCAGTTTGTCTGTATTATTTGGTCGGGTGTTTCTCATCTTTGTCTTGACAGGAGAAAATGGGTTATCTATAAGGTTCAGGTGAGGAGAATAGCAAATCAAAGTTGGTGTTACGTATTTGTTTCTACATGGCTTGTTTGATTGAATAAACTAAATAACTGACTGTGTTTATAGTGTATTTGTGCATGTGTAATGTAGATGCATTTAGTGTATAATATTTTGATGAATGCGTTTTTTCACTTGAAGGTGGTTGGGGAAACAGCAAGCTCTTTGTGATGGCTCCAGCATACTGTGGTTGCACAGGGTGAATTGTAAAATCACCAAAAGCAAGGGATAATTCTGTTATATAAGTAGCTCCACTCTAGGAGGAACTTGAAACAAGTCCATTGTCACCGACATCAGAGGCCTTTCAGAATATGCCAAAGGCAATATGCAAGAAGTTCAACTTGCCGTATCCTCTTCAAGACCTTTCTGACCACATTGAATCATGCTCTGTTGCTGTGGTGGACAACTATGAAGACCTCAGATCAGGTGTTGAGACAGAGAGAGAGAGACATTATCAACTTCTACAAGCAACAAAATGTGAATTGGGCATGTCCTCTTAGATGCCAGTTGGCAGGTATAACAGAAGCAGAAGAAGATGAAAATTTGCTTGGTGAAATTTGAAGCACTGCTGCAGCGTTGTGCTTAATGTGTCCCCTTTTTGTGTTTTTCAGGGGATACTGCAGTTGGTGATGGATGTCACAAGGCACTTTTTCCCCACTGTTGTTTACAAACTGAAGTATTGCTTCAATTTGAACTTGGGTATGCATGCAACATAACTGCTCTAACCTATGGCATTTTTTAAATTAAATCTGTCCTGTTAACAAGTACTGTACGTCAAAGAAGTTTAACTCTTTCACATTTTTTGTTGGGCAGGGAACACTGGAGTTACCTGCCTTTTTAAGGGGCAGACAGACCACCTTGTGCCTTCATCTTCACACTTTCTGATCGAAAGTGACCTCTTCCTGGTAGCAGGAAGAATGCTTGGCCATTCCTTTCTTCATGGTGGACCATGCATTGCAAGCCTCAGCAGAGCTTTTCACTCTATTCTGCTCACCTCCTGATACACAACACACAAAAAAACACCCAGATAACTGCCTCACACCCCCAATGACGGCCACAGCAAACACAACAAAACAGTAGTTACATATACAATTGAAAGTACATAGACATAGAATGTTGCCCCTTTATTTTATTTTGTTTTCAATAACACCATAGCCCTTCACTCAGTACTTTTAATACCAAAAGGGAGCATCTGCTCCCATGTTAAAACAATCAGCAAGTTGAGTTTTTGTGTCCGACCAGAGAACCTGAAAAGAGGGTCGTCAGAAAGCTCGCATTATCTATTCAATCTGACAGGGCTAGAGTTTCCTCCTAGAGCTCCTCACCACATTTCTAATTCTCTTAGACTGCCAGAAGAGGGAAGAAAACTTGCATCCTTCTCCCATGACCTACTTGACCATGAGACCAATTAATATCCCCCCTTTCAGGAAGATTTCCTAGGGAGGTATCACTGAAAACTGTTGGGTTCAGAGCATTGTTGTTTCCCAAATGCTGAAACCTGAGAATGTCTTTTATAGATTTAAGCTTTCTAATTACCTTTATTTCGTGAATTGACTGGACTGTGGCATCTTTTATGTTTGACCCCAATCTGCTTACATCAAACATGATGTCTGGTCTGGTTGGTTTTGCAACCCATAGTATCTGTCCAATTTTTGACCTGAGCTGGTCTTTTTCAGTCTCATTAACAGAGGCATCTCTCTGCAGGGCATGTGCTGCTTGTAGGTGAATTGGCATTGGAAGTTTTCAATGTAACTATGCTGTTGTACATGAATTACACCATTAAAAGTCCATTCCCACATAGCAGGAATTTTCATGTTACTCACGTCCCACCTGAAATGCAGACTTGAGTGTAGGAATCACATCTTTAGAAAAATTTTGTCCTGGAGCCTGTCCAAAGAAAATCAACATGACATGCAAGTACTCCAGTAACCTTACACTGCTCATCCAACCAGTAGAATACTGCTGGATCAACTTTGGACATTTTACCACCTGTACTCAGCATGATTTTTTTCACCGTATTGTACCAGTACAGTGATGTACCAGCAAGGCTGTAAACACATTTGTTAAGTTTCCATATTTTTCTTTTCTGCTTCAGCAGGAGGCCGGATATAGATTTCTCTGGACAACACGCCCTGTAAGAAAGCAGATTTAATGTACATGGCATGGACTTGCCAGATTTGTTTCGACAGATAACTGCTAAGAGACTGGTAAAGACGCACTTTTGACCTACATCGTCAACTTCTTCAAGAACATCTTTTTGTACCAATTCATGAATTCATCCTGCTTAGCCGCATCAAATGAAATGTCTTTTGTTGTAAGCACATCACTCTCCCTATCAGGTGATTCAATGTTAAGATTATCAACACGATAAATCTACTGGCTCTTTTTGCCCATTACTGCCATCAGGTTCAATATGCTGCAGATTAAACCAGTATTTTCCAGAAGTGATATTTCAGTTTTTCTTTTTAAATAAATCTGCAAAAATGTCAATAATTCTGTTTTTCTGTCAATATGGAGTGTTGTGTGTACATTAAAGAGGAAAAAAATTACTATTGTCATTTTTTAATTAGAATTGAGTTGTTAAAAATAAATTCTCATTTTAATTAATATCTTTAGTACTAATTTGGAACAATGTATTTTTTTAGACTTGCTTATACTCATCTCTCAATGAGTCTGAGACCTTTTCAAAACTGTTTCAAAACAGTTAATTTTACGAACATGAAGATTGGCATTACGATCGTATGCAGAATGCATAAAGCCTACCAACAGACTTCACACATGTCTCAAAATCAATTCATTCTGCCATAACACTGGCTAAAGGTGTCACCTACTGACCTAAAATTTATTTGAGCTGCAACACACTCATTAGTCCAGGCACTGTAGGATGCTCTGTAACTGAGTGGCTGGGTATTATACATGGGTATAGTGTTAAGGGCCTTGCCCAAACCAGTAGACTGTAGTCCTCACTCCTGTCATAGCTAGCACATTAACTTGCTTATTACAGTCACACAAAATATCTCTTTCTACTTGTATACCACATTTTTACATTGAAATGTTCTGTGAAGGTTTGGTCAAATTCCCATGCATGGTTTACATCAGGGCTCCTCAAAATCCAAATCCGGGCTGCATCGCCCACATCTCAAATTAGGAATGCAATAATACATTGTAATGAAGCATATGTTTATTACTTTGAAATAAATCGTGCTATACATATTAGCAAATTGTTATAGTTTTATAGTTTATCTGGACATCATTACAGCGATCCTGGCCCGAGATAGAGGCTAAACATAACCACCTCAGATTAGAGCCGTTATGAAGACTTTACAGAACATACGTAGCAGATACAACTCAGTATCAACTGTTCAAAGGAGATTATTGCATATTTTGGATGCCTTTATTATTATTTATTATTTATTTTTTACACGAAATGTAGAAAGCAAAAAAAAGAAAGAAAAAGGAAAGGCCATGGAGTTAAATGTTTGTCCAAACTTTTAATTTGTAATATACACACATCCACTATGTTACATTACCACCACCTTCTGGTCTTGATCTTTCTGAACTTCTTTTTTAGTTTAAATCCTTTTTTCTAGTCCCCCATATAGCATTAAATATATAGTGGTGGCCAAAAGATTTCAGACAACAGTGAAATTAAATGTTTGAATTATATTAAATAAGAATACATTATTTATGTAATTAAAATGCTATGCACCAAATAAAAGTATCTGAATTCTGCCCAGTCTCTACTGACAGAGTAGTTAAAAATTGATTTGTGGATTGGACAGTGGATTTACACACACAGACCACACTCATCCGGATTTGTTTTCCTTTCACATTCAGTCAGCTCATGTTAGCAGATTTATCCCAAATCCAATGTATATTCGCTTCATGAGTCTTTATGAATCTGTTATGATTAAAGATGGCGATATGACAACTTCACCTGATTTCACGCAGGTGGGTCTCTCATATCGCCATCTTTAATAATCTATTCATGCCCCTATAGCTGTAGTGGGTTCGGCTCACAAACACCGTTTTAAATACACACCATGATTTCATTCTGAGGAGACAATCTGCTGTGCACTACAGAATTATCAGCATATTAGTGTCTCCTGAACAGATTTTAGGCGGGATCAATGCGCTGAGTGCTCGTGCAGTCTGAGAAAATGCGCGCGCTCACATCACGTGACTCACGTTTTCGTCAAGAGAACGGCGTGCATGCGCCCACGCGCCATGATCCTTCCGCGTACAAAATAGTCCGGGAAATAAAGCCAGAAATAATCAGATAAATAAATAAAAAAAATTGTATAAACTTTAGAAATGAGGTGTTGTATTATTTTGGTTATCAGATGATTAAGGTTTTTTTTTAAAATCACAGAACAGTTACAATGCAAATGTTTTGCCGCGCATGAATATCTTGAGCAAAGTAACGCGGCAGTTTAGCTGAGGAGACAAGGTGGCGGCGTTTGGTAAGTCATTTTATGCTCAATATATTTACTGTTATATCATATAAACTTGGGATTAACAGAAACATAGCGAACTGCGTTTTCTAATTTTTTAGAATTTATATTAAGAATAATAAAGTTGTTGACATATATAATATTAATTACAGTGTGAGCAAAGGCACATATTTAGCTTTAAAAGCTGTTGTTATGGTCTTTATTGTTGAAACAAATACATCACTTAACTCTAAAATATTTAGTAAATACGATAAAATTTAAATGCTCTCTTGTTTACTAGCTAACCTGATTTGCTAACTGCTTAGCACCAATCTCTGAGTAGTGATGTGTCGTTCTCGAACGAGTCGGCTCTAAGAGCCGATTCTTTGTATCGAACAAGAAGAGCCGAGTCCCGTCGGGGAGAGCCGAATCTTCAGCTGCTCCTGCTGTCCACAGACCAACTGTGGAGTTTTTCCTCCGAACGCACGGTTGCCGCAGAGAAGCTGAAGCCCATGTAGTTGTTTGCTGTGGTTCTGTGTTCAGCTGTTAATTTAGAGATTAGATTAAAATGTTAAACAATAGTAACTGTGTTTTTGTAATGAAAATAAAGCATAAATACAGATTTTATGAGAACACTGAATTAAACAAATGCTTACTAACACACAAACCATTTATAATTGCTAAATTAGGAGGCTCTGAATGATACTGAATAAAGAGTGTTTGGGAGCCGTAAGAGACGAACCTCCCGTCATTGTTTGAGCTGTTTACTTTAACTAGAACTACTTTTAATTTGCTTTCGACTGGATTAAAATCAGCAGTTTAAATTTGATTATGCTTTATAGTTCATGTTTTACATGTATTTACATTCATATTACTTCTATATAATTTATTCTTAATGTTATTACTTTTTTAGGTTAAAACCAAAACTTCCAAATTTTAGAGATTATTATACTACTTGAAATCACACCTGCCCTGTGATGGATTGGCACCTTGCCCAGGCTGTGTCCCGTCTCGTGTCCAAAGTCTCCTAGGATTGGCTCCTGGAGCCCGTGACCCTGTATCTGGATAAGAGGTATAGAATATAAATGAATGAATGAATGATTGAAGTCACATCTTTTATGTAACATAAGTAATGTAGTAGAAAAACTTTAATTTAAATGTACATGCTCAATGTGTGAACGTGCAAAAGAAAACACTGTGTGTCCAGAGGAAGAAAGGAGTGCAGAAACTTGATAAAAGGAATGTGTGTGCGAGGAACATGTTATCTGTGTGTGTGAGTAAGTGTGTTTCTGGTATCTTTGCTCTGCAGAGAGGAATTATGGTATAGAATAAGAGCGTAAGAGAAGGGGAGTAACTCTCATATATATATATATTGAATCGACTCTTAGCGAGGGGAAAAGTACTGCCTAATAATAGTGGACATGTTCTCAAAGTAGATTGAGGCTTTTTCAACCTTAAAACAAGATGCAAATGCAGTAGCCAAGTCACTTTTAACTGAAATCATTCCCAGATGGGCAATTCCTGACAAGATTGGTAGAGACAATGGAACCCCATTTTGTTAATCATGCCTGCAAACATACCTACATGATCTGAAGCCAGGAGATTGGATCGTGGTGAAGGACTTCAGGAGAAGGAGCTGGAGGGCTAAGAGGTGGCTAGGGCCGTTCCAGATTTTTATCACAACACGGACAGGAGTGAAAGTCGCAGAGCGAGCGACGTGGCTCCACACAAGCCACTTTAAACGTGTTCCAGAACCGAGCTCAACGTCAACTGATAGTTAAAGACAGCCACAGGTTGTCCCTGACGGTGTTTTGAAGCCTCGTGAGGTGGGACGAGTGCAGATTGGGCGTGCCCGCACTCCGAGCACCAATAATCGTCAAGAAAGGCGACAGCTCACCGTACAGGTAGTTTAGATCGGTCCGAACCGCACAGACACGTCACATGATTAGGCCTGATTAGCATGATTAACAGCTGGATCTGAAGAACTCAGTTCTAGTAGTTGATCAAGAGAGAGTTGAAATGAATAAAGTTGTATGCCAAATTTTTCCATTGCTTAATTAGCTATTAAGGGGGGGGGTACTGTGTAGGAAGACTTTGACACACGCACACACACTAACGAAATCACTGCTCTCTGACAGAGTCTCTGTTGGAAAACTGGACTCTTTAACAAGGAATTTCTCTAATGACACTTGCTTTTGCTTCGCGGATTTCGCGGAAATGTGACATTGCATTGTTGTTAAACAGATTAATCTCCCGCACTGCTACAGTACAGTAGGGCTGTAGCTATCGAATATTTTAGTAATTGAGTATTCTACCAAAAAATGTAATTGATTTATCGAGTAATCAGATAAAATGTACTTTTGCTTAATTAAAACAGCAATATAAAATATACAGCTCAAAAAAATAAAGAACACTTAGTCCCGGTTTGAATTGAACTAGCATACACATATGAGAGGCGTTCAAATCAAACTGGGACTAAGTGTTCGCTTTTATTTTTTTACATGCATACAGCATTTTATCAAAAAATAAACATTGTCATTATTCACAATRTAAGGACTAGCTTAAAGTTGACTGAGATGAATTAAGTGCATTACAGTGCCATACATTCTTATTTTAAAGCCTTTTCTCAGATGCAAAAATAATTAAAAAAGGTATATCAAATGACTAAGTATAAAAAAAAAAAACTAAGGCACACATTAAAATAAATAATTATACAAAAACACTAAGTTGTGCGACTAAACGTTCAGAACTAAAAGTTTCAAAATCTACAGCTCAGCCTTTACTTACTTCTTATTGGAAGCTTTGTGATGACATTTAGGATGCAAAAATTCGTGGACCGGGAAACAAGAGTCCATACATTGTTGTAAGTTGATATATTCATCAGAATATAAATGTCTCTCTGTCTTGGATGTGTGTGCACACTAGTCTTTAAAGCAGCATGTGATTGCAATGAAGAGAGGTAGGCATGTTAACATGCTCTGAACTGAGGCTTGCCCTGCGCTTTAAAGCAGTGTTTCCTGCTGCTGAAAACATTTTTCATTGATATTATTCTTTGATTGCTCCCTTCCATTTTGCTGCCCGCAACAGAACGCTTCCTCAAATCAATACACAGCTAACTGTTTGTGTCTCCTTTCGCTTTGTGACATAAGCGCTTCTTCTTCTTCATTGGTGTTTACTGGCGGCATCCGGAAGCGCGCTGTATCATGCTGAACTTCGGATCAGTTATTTATTTATTTATTTATTTATTTAAGGGCCAGATAGGTTTGGAGAGCTTTTTTCCATTAAATCATCATTCAAAAACTGCATTTTGTATTTACTCGGGTTATCTCTGTGTAACACTAAACTTAGTTTAACGATAACAATAATTTAAGTGTGATAAATATGCAAAAAAAATTCTATTTAAAATTGGGAAGGGACAGATATGTGTGTGTGTGTGTGTGTGTGTGTGTGTGTGTGTGACTAACCTTAACATGGTCCCGATGACTAGAATTTTGATTGCGGTCTGTGGGAGAGTGAAACAGATTTAGCCTGGCACATTTTTACACCTGCACTTGTTTACCAGAGAATAGAAGAACAATGCAGACATCAGTGTAAAAAATATTTTATCTAAAACATTCAGACATTCTGACATCCTACAGCCTGAACTTCAGTATCACTTAAACACTTACAAACAACGCAGCGAAAAGAAGAGCCACAGGCCACGTCTCACCTTCCATAGGAACTTGCGCTGATATTTTGGGTCTTTCAGCCTGTTTTGTTCCTGATCTGAGATAAAAACAGTGTAGATGTTATGTTTCAATATTAGCTCTAATCATTTCTAAAATTATCATGACGCTCAATTTCATGATGCTCTGATTTATATTTTAAAGAATCAATTCATAGTGACGTTCAATTTCATGAGGCACAGAATCTGTGGTTAACAGGCATACCATGAAGTAAATGCCTTGTCTGTGTTTTGAAATAAAGCCCAGGATTCAAAAAACAGGAACTACACACACACACACACACACACAGAGTGAGTGATTACAGGGGCTCAATATTCACATACTTTAATTGTAATTGAGTTGAAAAACATTCTTGAACAACTGATTTAGTCAGTGCCGTCACTCACACCAGTAGTAATGGTGTAACACACTCACAGTAGTGTAGAGGAGGGCGCCTAACCCTGCAGGAATAATTCCACTGAATCTAAACACAGGAAAGAGGAAAACGCTCTTCTGTTTCAGTTTTTACTGTAGGATTCAGGAGGATGTCATTCAGCACTAAACACACACAGCGCAAGTGTTATTAGTGAGTGTACTGTATATCACAGTGTGTGTGTCTGTGTGTGCTGTCACACAGCCACACTGTAAAAAACAACCTATAGAATCTACTCAATAAAAGTGAGGTAAGAATTTGCACTCAATTTGTTTGGGTAGATTCTATCCTATATATTTGCATAAATAGTTTCTAATATTAATAGCTATTATACACTATAAAGAAATAGGTAAGGTATACCTAATATTTCTCATGACAAATTACTTGTAAAAATTGAGTAACATCAACTTTAAAATATTACAAATATTTKAGTTTTTCTACTTAATTATTCTTAATAAAGATTAGCCAAAAAGAATAATTACAAATTACTTATTCAGGGAAAGTTGACACAGGAGAAAAAAAAACTTTGTTATATTGATGTTTTAAGTAAATATTACATAAAACATTAAATAAAC
>QMIH01003955.1:0-16407 GCA_003987875.1 Clarias batrachus | reverse complement strand
TCTCCGGTCCGGTCCCCAGTCTCGTCTAATCTCTCCGGTCCGGTCCCCAGTCTCGTCTAATCTCTCCGGTCCGGTCCCCAGTCTCGTCTAATCTCTCCGGTCCGGTCCCCAGTCTCGTCTAATCTCTCCGGTCCGGTCCCCAGTCTCGTCTAATCTCTCCGGTCCGGTCCCCAGTCTCGTCTAATCTCTCCGGTCCTGTCCCCAGTCTCGTCTAATCTCTCCGGTCCTGTCCCCAGTCTCGTCTAATCTCTCCGGTCCTGTCCCCAGTCTCGTCTCTAGTTCCCCTATGTCTTTAGTTAGGTCCAGCTCCATGTTTCCTCATCCCCGGTTGCTTCTGTCGGTTCCCTGCGTCAGCTCCTGGTTCCCTGTGTTTTTCCTGAGCCCTAGTTTTAGTTTGAGTTTGTTTCTGTTTTTGAGTTTCTTTAAATAAAGACTCTCTGTTTGCACACCCCTGTGTTCATGCCTACCCTATATGCCCACGGCAACTACATCAGCTGGTCTAGCCAAACCACCAGCTAGACCCATGACACTGAGGCTCTGATTGTATCTTTTCAAATCATCATTGGAGCATGGCACTGGGCACCCTGAACCCTCCCACTTATGTTCTTAGTGAATTGTTTTTAAATATTTGGGCTCATGTGATTGGACCATTCTCAACGAGTCTTTCAGCACTTATGGCAAGCAGAGCTGACTGAATGCGATGTGAGTCATGACTTTATTTTTATACTAGTAGTAATGATGCTTAATCACCAATGGCTATTTACAGGTGAGTATTAAAAGTTTAATTTGAATTTTGTTTGCGTGGCCTCCGCCCCCAAATTTTTTTTGGCACCAGCCGCCACTGCACGTGACTCCCATAGATGCTATGCAGTAGATTACACAAGAAAAAGAATTGAGTCTTCTGTCCAAGTCGTTCGTTCGTAATCAGAAAAAAAAATTAACGATTCGGACCAGAAGATATGACGGTGAGCTGCTCATGCTGTTTATCATAATATGTCCTTAGCTGCATTGTAATATTTTAATTACTGGAACTATAGGCAAAATTTGTAGACATGTTGGGGATCTGTTTATTGAAAATGTAACATTTAATTTTACTTCTGATCAAATGAACTAAATGATTAAAAAAAAGATTTGTTCATTTTGATGAACGAGAGTCAAAGAACCAAGTCACTAAAATAATCCAAACTTTCCATCACTATTGACATGGCGTTGATATTTTCACAAATTGCTGTCCACTCAAAAACAGTAGGGCAAGAGTGGTGAAATTAATTGTAAAATCCTAACAACTTTGCAACTGATGATTTTTAAACCTAAATAAGGCTTGCATGTGTCTGTCAGCTTTCTTACCCACTCTGTTACATGTGAGCAATCTGTGCACAATTTGTATTCATGTCTCCTAGGAGAGCAGAATTGGCTTTGCTCTTTGGGTCCGAGGGATGAAATAATCTCTCTCTCTTGTTCACAGTAATACTAACCAATCAGTGTATGTAAGAAGGAAAATGGCACTTTACTCTGTGTCTGTTATGCTGCCTTTCAGGAAAAATGAGTGGTTTAAAGGTTTGTGGTTGTGATATTACAGAAGAAGACATCTTGTGGGTGAGAATTGGCAAGTAGAGGAAATATATATTTTATTATTTTAAATAAAAAGACTAGTGCATTTATATTTGCATTTGTTCTTTTAAATATACTGCATTCATGTTTGGTTGCATCCCAACTTTCTGTTTCCATATTATTCAAGTATTACCCCCATGTTATTCCATGTCTGCACCTTCCACAGGCTACTAATGTCCAATGTCCATTTACCTGAACTGCAGGATTTCCTTATTTAAGATTTGAACTGCATTGAGCTAAAAAAACAACAAAAAAAAAAAAATCTGTACCTGCAGTATCTCACCACTAGGTAGCATAAGCTGCTTTGTTGTTTGGATATTATCTACCAATATCTAAAACAAATATTTTCTGTCTCTCTCTCACGCACGCACGCACGCACGCACGCACGCACGCACGCACGCACACAAATAAAGAAATTAGAGCTGATTATGCAAGATACAAAGGATTAATAATTAGTGTCCCACTTTAACAATATTTACCCTGTATTTAGCAAATCGGTTTTTCATTAAAAAAATATATATTGCCAAATAAAACTTTTATGTAAACTAGATAAAAACACCTTTACTAACCAATCCCTTAAGTCATTATCATGGAAGCACCTTTGGCACCAATCTTTTTGATGCTCCTCTTGTGAAGGTGTCTGAGAGTTTTTGTAACCACAATGTATCAAACACAACAGCTAGTGAAATCACCAACAACCTCCAGAGGGCAGAGTAGATACCATATCACATTATGCAAATCACTCCTATGCAGGAAGAATCAAAAGGCCAAAGTATGATGCAAAGGCCAAAACAGTATGATTCAAGAATGATGCAAAGACCAAAGTATTTCTATGATTGTACCTGTTTTTTTCTTCTGTATTTTGGTATATACACTAAGGTGATTTTTATGACACCAGTTAAAGAGAGTGTCCATATTGTACTTATACTGTCCCTAGATATACAGTAGGAAGGATTCCAAAAATGTCATCAGAGTATTTAATACTGAATTGATTTGAGGTAGAAGTCTTCTGTGTATAGAGTGAGAAATAGAGGAGAACTACCACAGTCCTCGCAATTAATTGTCATGAAGGTAGAAAGACAAAATTATTTAAACAGGGTCATAGTAGTCTTACTGTCACCTAACATGGCCCTTTATTAATATTTGGTATCTGCATGTTTTTTTTAATTTTTTTTTTTATTAGTTTGTTTTTGGGTTACTTTGCATCTGTATTTACATGTGCTTTTATTAAAGTGACCAGTGTACATATATACAGTATGATTATCTACTAGCAATATCTGTGATAGTTGTGTATATAAAGAAGCAACAATTAACTTATTATATCGTATCAACAATTTTGAAGTATGTTGAGGTTATTTTATTTGTTTTTTTTTTTTTTAAGTATGCCTATGATATAATCTTGCAAATATGCCTACGGTATAAGCTTGTATTATTGTTCTGCTCCATTATGCTCCAAAGTCTAAGCAAAAGATCAGACACAGCAGATTCAGTCATACCGAGCTCAATAATGGTGCACACTACCTGCATTACCTCGAATTTTCTAGCATTACAGGTGGGCAAATAAATGCTGCACACCACCTGTTGAAATAGTCATGATAATGGCTCTCTGTATGTCATTTTAATATATGCTTTGGTCACCTTATCGCCCTGTTAACATTTTACAAACTTTCAACATAAAATCCAAAACGAAAATGACATAAAAAGACTTCTTTATTTGTATATACATACTTTTTAATGTAAAGATTCAGATAATGATTGATAATTTTAGGTTAAAAGAAATTGTGTGTGTGTGTGTGTGTGTGTGTGTGTGTGTGTGTGGAGAACAATATTTATGCATAAAAGGGGTTACATGGACTGCTTGGATTTTTGTTTGGTTTTCATTCATTCACAGATGTGTCATAAACTAGGGTACAATCAGAGTAAATTCATTCATCCGGATAAACTGATTACCAAAAGCAAGAAAGTCAAGTGTTCATGTTACTGAACAGAGGAACTGTAGGCTAAAATATAGGTAGATGTGGTTTAGAATGCAGAAGGAACAAACTGTTTGAGGAAAAAATATTATAGAGAAAGATATTCTCAAAAAGTAAAGACCAAGAGATTAAAAAAAAACAAAAAAAAAACAGGAAGGGCTGGCAATCACATGCCTTAAAGCAAAGGTGTGCAATGTACAATCTTGTTCTTCATGACGCAAAGAAGTGTGAGAAGATAGAGAGAGTGAGGGAGAGAGAGAGAGAATTAAACCAAAAAGAAAAAGAGGGTGGATTTAAACAAGCATATTTATTAACATGAGCTGAGCAACAAACTGACACTACACGCATCAGATATGAAGGTTTATATATTAAGACTGCTATCTGTCCTGTTCTTAGGCTCTTTAAGCAGCATTCTGCTTTGGTACTTCTTTCCTTACAGGTAAGTGGCTGATCCTGATTTTTCTTTTTATCATTTTATTCACAGAACTTCTAGGTGCTTCCTTTGCCCGAAGTAGGTAGAACTCAGCAGAACACATTAACAATCAAACACTTATGTGTTCTTGACATGAATGTTAACTGACTTCCTAATAATTCCAAATGGTTGTGTATTCTTATCTAAATCACAAATGGTAGACACTGGATATAATACAATTAGAGTGTACAGTAATAGATGGCATTAGTCCTTAGCGACTTTTACATTTTCTGATGTCTAGAATTGCCTATAGATATAAAGTAAGCAAAGTGCATAAATGCCATAGGTAGTGCAGCTAATGAGAATAGGGCTGATGTAGAAGTTCAGGCAGGTGGAAGTAAATTTATCTAGTTTATCAGGAACTGCCATCCACATGTTGTTCAAACAGTATTAATAGTTACCAACAATAATGAACCAACATATTATCGTTTATCACATCACTTTCCTATAAAAAGGTCATAAACTCCATATTGGTTTGACAGTCCTGTTTCCTTATCAGTAACTGGGTGGTTATGATGCATTTAGCATGTAACATGAAGTTATGAGTTAGTTTCTTTAGTTACTTTAAAGGTTTGCTCTTAGGAATTGAGTACCATTTTGGGATAAGCAAAAGCACTTCAGTTCAAATCTAGCATGACATTTACCAACACAATTTAATATGGGTTCCATATTAGAATAAAGAACATACAGTATATATACATAACTATGATATGGTCAGATGTTGTTATAGTTGTTATGATACCTATTACCATGCAATATATCCATCCTATATCATTCACTAGAAATGAATTGAATTGAATCCTAGAAATGCTCATCAATCTTTTATGTACCTTGTAAGCACACCTGCCTTTAATTAAACACACATTTAGGGTTTCACTACTATATGAAAGCAAACAGTTAGATTCCATGGAGACTTGTCATTCCTTATTAAATTGCTTCTCTATCTAGTTTGTGTCATGACCAGTATTAGAATACTTGGATTACTTTTTTGATATAATGAGTAATCTAACGTGTTAGGTCCGCTATTTAAGTATTCAGTTACTTAGTTACTTTTGCAAAAATGTAACCCATTATTTAGGCAAATTATGTAATCCCTGAGTCATTCCTTGTGTGTGTGTGTGTGTGTGTCATCCTACAAGCCCCGCCCCCAATAACCCGCGTAGGTGAAATAGTGGTATTAGTAGTTAACAGGTTATGAGCAAAACTTCGCTGAGTGATGATGGTAGAATAATTATGAAGGTCTTGAATAAAACAACATGCATGAGGAAGCACAAAGGAGTTTTCATTTTCTGCAATGGAAAAGTATTCAAACTAGTTACTTTTATCAGAAAGTAACACAGTAATGTAACTGATTACTTTTTGAAGACAGTAATTTTGTAATGTAATTAGTTACTTTAAAAAGTAACATCTCCCAACACTAGTCATGACAGTGATTAAACTGTAATTAAATAAAAGAAACAGGTGTTCAAATTAGGGCTGCAACAACTAATCGATAAAATCGATAATTATCGATAATGAAATTCGTTGTCAACAAATGCCGTTATTGATTAGTTGGACTGCTCACGTTACTGAGGAGCGCGACCACAAGATGCACAAATACACAAAGATACACACAGATACACAGCCGCTCACGGGATGGAGGTTACAGAAGCGTCTGCAGGGAAAAGCGTTTCTGTTTTGCTTATTTATTTATTTATTTATTTATTTATTTATTTATGTATTTATATTTTGGATGTTTAGAGGAGTTTTACTGCTCAAAAACAAACTTTGTCTTTAATTTAAAGTTTAAAATGTCAAAATTAAAGATCATTAAACTCCATATGTGGCTTTGCATTTTTTAAAGTTTAGTTTTATACATGGCTAATACCCTGATTTATGGTTTTATATAGTTATAAGCAAAACATCAAATTAAAGAAGCGTTTAGTTTTTATCCGATTAATCAGTTAATCGGAAAAAAAAAAATCGACCAACTAATTGATTATCAAAATAATCGTTAGTTGCAGCCCTAGTCCAAATACATGAACATAGACGCTATTGCTGTTGTTTTAAATTTCATTATGAGAGAGATTTTGACTTTTTTTTTTTTTCCTCGCCCTCCTCCTAAATGCAACTTTCAGAGATCCATCTGATGTTAAAGAAAATTTCTCAGGCAGAAGGTGAGAGTGGAACACAGTTAGCATACACTTTACACAGCACATGTTATACAAATTTTAAATACAAAAAAAAATTGATGGCTAAGTAATGTGCATAAACTAAAGAAAGAAATGTTTCTTAATAGTTTAATGAATTAATTTTAAGCCCATTTCTAAAATTCTGACTTGTTTTTTATGACACACCGTATACTGCATGTCATTTTGCACATATTTTGCATAGGCTTGCAGGGCAGGGCAAACTGTAAGAACTCATACAGTAAACATACCTTAAGCTGTTTAGCAGCATAACATTTACTTTTATTTCTTATGTAAATAGGAAGTTTGGAATAGATGATGGAATTGCAAACATTTTTATTCAACTGTAGCAGTTAGGAGAAAAAAACATACAATCATTACTTTGTTAAATTGGCACATAATCTTAAGTTTACACAAATAGATTTACTTTGAGATAACCAAGACTTTTACATTATAATTTAATACTTTCACAACTTTAAAGTGTAGTCTTCAAATCTAAATGTAATGTCATATACAGGTTGGGTGAAAATTAACTAGGCAATATGTAATGGCTATAGAACTTGTAGTATCACTGGAGCACCATCCCATTTTGCTCTTACTGTGCATGTGTGGTTAGACCAACATTTTCCAGGACGTTGGCTGGGATGACAAGGACCTCATGAATAGCCTCCAAGAAGTCCAGATCTTATTTAATTTTCAGTTCAATTCAATTTTTATTTATATAGCGCTTTTAACAATGGTCATTTTCTCAAAAATTATCTTCACAAAATTAAAAGAAAATTTATGGAAGTGTGTATGAGTGAGAAAAAATGTCTTTAGATAACAATGAGATTCTCCCAGATGAAGAAGTCAAGGGTGTTGGCGACGGTGGCGAGGAAAAACTCCCTGTCTTACTCCATATGATTTTTTTTTCCTGTGTGGCTATGCAAAGGAGGAGGCATCCAGGACAAAGCTTCGCACACTGAAAGACTTGGAGGAACAGGTTCAGGAGGTTCTCAGCAGTTTCCCAAACGACTTCCTTCTGAAGACTATGCATTTTATCCCCGGCCGTTTGAGGAAACTGGTTCACACCAACCATGTTCCTATGTAATAAAGTACACGTACAATTTGTTTAAATAAATTTGCATTAGAAATATGGACTTTTGTCAAATGTTTAATGCCTAGTTACTTACACCCAACCTATACAAGGTCAAAATCACTCTCATTTTAGCACACTACATGTGTATGCTATGCACTTAATAATACCCACCTCAGTTTTTAATCTATAGTCTTGGCAATACATTCTGTTTGTCTCCTCACAGTGATGAAGCTGCCATCTATCTATCAAAACTGAAACAAAATCCTGTAAACAGAAAGTGAGAATGTCACACTGTTAATAGAAACATTACACAAGCTGATATTATACAAAATATTATCAAGCAAGCTGAAGCTTGTCACTGCTTATTGTGTGTGTGTGTGTCTTTCAGGGAACGTGGCATTATTGACAAACTATTAGCAAGTTACAGTCAAACGTGGGTAAAGCCGGAGAAGAACTTTAAATCATTTAGGTAACCGACACACAGAACACAACGTATAGCAACACAACAAGAATGATGCACAGAAAAAAAAACTATTTGTGAATATGTGACAAACAGGGATGAAGAAAGTACCGAGAACAAATAAATGAATGTACGAAGAATTGTCAAAAACACACACAAGAATGTAGGTGGAGCAGTGCTTTTGGAGATTAACGCTGCTTTTGATGTAACTGTACCAGTTAAGCTTGGCAATTAAAATGCAACTGTTTTTCACCGTTAGATGAAGATGCAAAGATGAAGAGTTATCTCACTTCCAAAACTAAATGTATTGTAGCTGGAACATTCTTGCAACAGTTACTCCACTTACTGTAAATTACTTATGGATGGGATGTTACTTGCTTACAAATCTAATTATTGGGAGTAAAATTGTATAATTTTGTCACGAATTCAACTCACACCCCATATTCAAAATCTGTTTTTATTTACTGACATTTCCTTTCCCATGCTGTCACGTTTTCTCACCCTGTCATGTCTCCGCCAAGGAAGCGCAGCACGCTAGTTCTTTGCCAGATTATTGTTTAATTTCATTTCATGGTTTTGACATTGCTGGTTTCGCTTTGCTTCTCGTCTTACAATTTGGATTTGTCGCTTCGCTCTGATTTAATGGCTTTGAACCAAGTTGTTAAGAATTCACCAAGTGTCATGCTGTGCTTACGATTACACCATCAAATTTCAGACCCTAGCAGCCTCAAGTGGATGGAATGATAGAGCCCTATCTGATGTTTTCCTCAAAGTCTTGTCAGAGCCAGTCAAAGGTGAGCTTGCCTCCCAAGAGCTACTCACCGATCTTAACAGCCTCATGAATCTCGCTGGTCATGTTGACTTTCGCCTCCATTCGAGATAAGCTTTCAGGAGGTCATCATGTTTCTATGGCCAGGGTGCTAAAAGTCCCATGTGTGCCAGTGGAAGCCCCGCACTTAGTTGGCAGGGGGATTGCGTCTAAGGCCTGAACAATCACATGCTGAACCCTTCCACTTATGCTTGTTATGATTTCATTGAACCACTCTGAGGAGATCTGCCTGTTGGGCTAGCGCTTCATGGCCCACAGATCAACTGGACTAAGATTGCCATCACAGGCTGGAGCCCTTCATGTTCTACATCTTGCCTTCACTCAGCCCTCCCTCGGTCTTCCACTCTGCCCTTCCTCGGTCCTCCACTCTGATATCAAGATGGTCTTCAACAAGACACGTCACCCCCCGCCCCTCATTCCAATTGACGATATGACTGTCTAATAGACCTCCTTCCAGGTACCTCTCCTCCAAAGGGCCAGCTTTGAGTACCAAGAACAAGAAGCCATGAGTACATCACAGGGGACCTTGCTGCTGGTATCATCCATCCATCCTCTTCCTTCTCTGGGGAGGGGTTCAAGTAAAAAGCATACAATCACGTTCCCTTCGTCCCTGCATTGATTATAGAGGGCTTAATGAGATAATAGTCAGGATCTGCTACCCCTTCCCGCCCTCTCTGAGGAGCCGCCCTTTTCACAAAATTAGATTTATGCAATACTTATCATCTTGTTCGAATTAGGGAGGGGGATGAGTGAAAGACTGCTTTCAACACCCCAACTGGTTCTTTTCGGACTCATTAACACCCCTGCCGTCTTCCAGAGTCTTATCAATTATGTGCTAAGAGACTTTCTGAATTTTTTTATTTCGTCTATTTGGACAACATGTTTTTTTCTCATGACCTGCAGGAGCACCATCGCCACATTCGCCAAGTATTAAAGAGACTTTTAAAAAATGTGTACATTAAAGCAGAGAAGTGTGAGTTTCACACAATGTCTATCACTGTCCTAGGTTTTGTCATCTCCCCCAGGCTCCAACTGGCCAACCCCAGGATGCGACGAGACCTGCAATGATTTCTGGGCTTTGGCAACTTTTACCGTTATTTCATTCAGGGGAACAGCTTTTTCAATTTGGAATCTGCTTCCTACTAATGATCAAAAGTAGATTTAATTTTCAAAGTATATAAAATATATAAAAATATAGTTGTCTCCTTTGTCTGCATATGTTGTTTTTGTTTGGTGTTAGGAACAAACAAACACAGTATATGTCAAGTTAAGAACAGCAAAACAGTGGCTAATCCATCATAGGACATACAAAAATAGCCTATGAACTCTAATTATTGTAGTATGACAAATGACAAATCGTCTTAGCGAGCTGCCGCCGCTGCACAGCACCGGACACCGAGGACGGCGAGCTTCCCTTTCCTCCGCCGCCGCCGAGGATCAGCATTGAGGAGGACAGCGGACGTCTTCTTCCTCCGTTTCCAAGCCTCAGCGAGGAAGGCGAGCGTCCTCATCCTCCGCCGCTGCTGCGGCTCTGCATAGAGGAGTATGGAAAGCTTCCTCTTCCTCCGTTGCCACCGCGGCTCTGCATAGAGGAGGACAGCGAGCTTCCTCTTCCTCCACTGCCGCCGCGGCGCTGCATAGAGGAGGACAGCAAGCTTCCTCTTCCTCCACCGCTGCCGCGGCACTGCATAGAGGAGGACAGCGAGCTTCCTCTTCCTCAGCCTCCAAGCCGCAGCTAGGACGGCGAGATTTCCTTTCCTCCGTCGCCGAGGATCAGCATCGAGGAGGACAGCGAACTTCTTCTTCCTCCGTCTCCAAGCCTCAGCGAGGCTTCTTCCTCCACCAAGGCTCTACAGCGAGCAGGAAAGCGAGCTTCTTCTGCCTCTGTTTCGACGGGGGCATCGTGCCACCATGCCCGGAGGACAAAGGAGCCAGCCTCGGTGGTAGGAGGGCGGACATTGGACACTGGGGGGGACATCCTGGACCTCCTGGGATGCCCCGGAGTTGCGCCCATAGAGGGGGGCTTCTGTCAGGGATAACCCCTAGAGGGCGCCATGCGCCCTAAGACTTTTTGGTTGTAGTTCTTTCTTAATTTCAATTCATTTCCCAGTATGCAACCCGGTCAGGTGACAGGGGCGATCACCTGAACTGAGTTCGGTTAATTAGTTTCTATATAAATAGGTTGTTTGAGTTTTAGTTTTTGTCTAGCAACTGTTGATTTAATTTAGTGAATATGTTTAAGCTTAGTTATGGTTTCTTGTAGAGCTTCGTGTTTTGGTTTGTTTTTGATAAAAGTTTAGTTTGTTTGTATGTTTTCTTTAGTTATCAATAAAAAACATCATTCTCAAACCATCAAGACCTCTGCAGTTATGCCTCGCACATACCAATGTGACAATAGGCTACATAAACTGAAAGTACAAGTATTCTTTTTAAATAACACTCAACTAAGATTTAATACTGTATACCAGTTTAATATTTCAGTAAATTACCAAAGTATAATTACTGAAGTTTTTTCTACTCYTTGTTTTAGAAAATTAATTATGAATGATTGCMTTTTCTCCAGGTCATTGCTTGGCAGCAGCTGTAATGCTATTCCCAACGCAGTGGTTACACAGGACAACTCACCTGTGGGGACAAATATTACATTTGAKGGAGAGCAAAMAAGGAWAMAGGTGGTGACACCAGACCTGTTCAATTTATTTCCCAAGGTATGGTATTATTGAAATGTGTTACACACTAAAATGACAGTATATGATAGTAGAATGTGTGAATGTATGTACATGTGTTTAGGAGAACCCATTGAAAGGAGCACCATGGCACTCATGCGCTGTGGTGGGCAATGGAGGCATCTTAGCCAACAGCAGCTGTGGAAAACAAATCAACTCTGCTACTTATGYCATCAGGTCTGATGCTGTTCCTTTTATTCAATAAAAGAAGGCACAATGTTTTTAATCATCACTTACATTTTATCAACTATAGACATTCTTTCCTTCACCATCTTTTGCTTCAGTGCTGAAGAATCTTGTTAGAAAGCTTACTGATTATTACACAAGTGCTGACACTGGGAGATCTTTCTATAAATGCTAAATAAATATATTTTACTGGAAGCTTCACCATATCTATAATTATATAATTAATATCAAGTTTTCATTATGCCTGCCGTACAAGTCACTTAAAAACCAATGATTTGAATTGCAATCAGCACAAGTGTGCTGAGCTGCTATTGTAGAACCTTCATCACCACCTTCATCAGAATGAAAACAGATCAGTGGTGCACCCAGAGCCTAATTTTTGCATGTAACAATCTAATCACAAGACCAAAATCACACTTTATGTAAAAATCAGCAAATGAATTGAATAAAAAAATCTAAAACATACATTTTGACCAACGGTGCAAATTTAAATCTCTCCCACAGTCTCATTGTATTTCATTTCTGTTTTKTTTKTCAGGTGTAATCTTCCTCCAGTGAGCAATGGACATGAAAAAGACACAGGAACTAAAACAAACATTGTAACAGCCAACCCTACCCTCCTCTTTAGAAGGTGACTCCGGGTTGTTAAGGCAATTGTATGTGTGTTTGTGGTARATTCATTATTTGCTTTGTGGGGTTCATCTTTCTCATGGTATTCATGAAGGAATGTAAGTGTTTAAAATGCTAATTTGTGCTACTAGTTTTAATGAATAATATCTGTTATCCTCTGATAAAGCAGTAATCCGTGGATGGAGCATTTTTATTAATAGTGAACTCCAGTATTACTGCTGTCAAACTTCCAGCAGCTCCAATCAGAGGTGCTTTTCTTCTTGTAAAGGAAATCCATATAACAGAACAGGTCCAAGAGCAATTCATTTTCATGTGAAATCTTAATTGGCCGAATTTCATCTCAATAACAATTAAGTACAGTGAAAGATATCAATTTTAAAAAATCATCCAGAGCCTAATTTTTTCACGTAACAATCTAATCACAAGACCAAAATCACACTTTATGTAAAAATGAAATAAAATAAAATTGGATATACAAACAACTAAAATCAGCAAATGAWTTGACTAAATAATCTAAAACATACATTTTGACCAACAGTGCTTAAATTGTTTTTTTTGGTAAAAGTTTAGAAATGCAAAAAATCTGTCCATAACTATGTCAAATTAATTTTTATACGAAATCTAAATTGCGCAAGTTTTATCTGAAAGACAATTAAGATCATTTAAATATCTGAATTAGAAAAAAGGTATCGGCACTACACCCGAGCACCACCTACAGTAGACAGTTCTTAGCACCAAAACCTTGTTTTGGCTGAAATTATTCAAACTTGTAGTGGTGGCGATGTTTTTTTTTTTTCATGCTAATGTTGTTTTGCTTCATACCTGGTGGTGAGTATAAAAATAGTTGTTATGTAGCAAAAACTGGCTCTAATAGTCGGTTATAGAAAGATTATGCACAAAATATTTCATGGACTGCTCATAAAACAACACAGTCAAAACTCACATTAAACCAGCATAAAACTTCATAATTTCCCATCTAATCCTCTGCAGGTACCACTCTCTAACTGAGCGCCGACGGCCGTTTGTGGAGGACATGCAGTTGTATGGGAACGCTCTAATCTTCCTGCCTGCTTTCTCATTTGGGATGAACACAGCTGTGTCCATACGTGCCCTCTACTCATTGGAAGACCACAGTAGCAGCGGCCCACGGGTTGTCTTTTTTAACCCAAGTTATCTGAAAAGTCTAGCAAAGTTTTGGCGTGGCCAGGGACTTCGTGAAGTACGACTCAGTACTGGTATCATGATGGCCAGCTTGGCAATAGAGCTCTGCAATAATGTCCATTTGTATGGCTTCTGGCCCTTTGAATCACACCCGTACACCTACCAGCAGCTCAGCAACCATTATTATGATAACCAACCAGTACACAAAGGAATGCATTCGATGCCAGCTGAGTTTGAAGCCTTGTTGAACCTCCATAACAAGGGCGTGATCCATCTGCACCTAGGGGAGTGCACAAATTAAAGCACACTTTATGGCCAAAAGTTGGCGGACATTTGACATCTAGTATATGTATTTTTTTTATTAACAGTCCATGTTTTCCGTTATTTAGTGACCTCAGGCACTAATGTCAGGTGTGGGGGCCTGGGGTGAAACCAGAAGGCTCATTTATCATGACTCTATGCATGACACTGGAGTTCTACACAGAAGCTTTGACAAATTACAGCGTGTCTTGCAGCTTGCTTTGTGCACTGTGGCATTGTCATGCTGGAATGCTATTGGACTCTTTAGTTTCAGTGAAGGAAACTTTTAAAGCTAAAGCATATTATACCATTTTGTGCTTCCAACTTATGTGGGCTTTGTGAAACTATTGCCACAATGGGTTTGATAGTCAGGTGTCCACAAATGTTGTGCCATATTGTATATTGGGCATTTCGTCTTGGAATGTGGATGAGGTTTGATATGTGGTGGCAGAGCGCAAGCATGACAAGAGGCATTTTAAACACACCTGTACTTAATCAGAATAACAAATTTTTGTTGCTTGTAGCTCATGAAAGTAAAAATCCCATATCTTAAAATATTATAATATTTCCGAAGATTAAAAAAAATATATAAATACAGAAATTATAACAAAGTAGGTTTGTCTTACTATTAAAACGTTATACTACGATCAGGGATACATGGTTCTGTTTCTCACAAACATTGGGAAAATCTATTTGCTAACATTTTTTTCTAGGGCTCCTCCGGAGTGAGAGCCAAAGTACACTGTAGACGCGATTAAGTTGGCAAAACTCAAAATATTTGAGGTAATCAGTTACATCATATTTTTTAAGTAATGATGATTCCAATTTTAAGTAAACAAAGCTATACATTTTTGAATTTGTTGAAGTTGTGCAAATCAAAACAACTTTTGCAGACCATCCAGCCCAGGAACCAAACCCAGGCCTTCCGAAACACTTACCACTGCACCACAAGTGCTCTACAGATTTTACATTGGTGGAAGTTTTACTTAAGTTATTGTTACTTAAGTACTTACGATTACATAAAATATCAAACTTGTTCAGCTAACGTCAAAAGTGTCATTTCTACAAACTCATAAATGCCAAAAAGTTCTGAATACTCAAAGATCTATTAATTTGACCTAATTGCAATTATTTAAGTTAACAGTACTCAATGTGTTTAATTACGTTGAACATTTGGGTTTACAGTGTAGGATCAAGGGGTAGATGTGATGTGATTTTCTAAAACTGTAGCCTTTAAGTGGCATAGCTTGCGGAAGATATTATATACTATATTTAATATTATATAAATTATATATAATAAGAAACTCTTTATATAGTTTCTTAGTTCAGTTTCCTTAGAGTATATACTGTACTGTACTTACAGCAGGGCATATATTTAACTGAATTATTAAATTATTTTATTTATTTATTTATTTATTTATTTATTTTTTGCAAAATTAGTTACCTCAATGTGATTAAATTCAAATATTACATATATCAGATATCATTTTTATGAAAATGTACCATACTGATAAGTGTGAAATGCATAATTTATTATTAGGTACAATTTAATACAAATTGTCTGTTTTGGACTCTGTATGACACTGGTCATGGGATGCTGCTCTTTTACTGAATGCACAGTTTTGTACATCTTTCCCCCTTTATATAAATACAAAGGTTTACAAAATAGGAAACAAATTCAAACAAACATGAGTAATTTGACTGAATTTAAATGAATGAAGTTTTAACTCACCTTTGATATGAATGTAGTTTTTAATTATTATTTTTCATAACAATTGTTACTTTCTTACATACGTGTACTCTCACTACAGTACATACTGTATATGTTCACAATTAATAAAAATCCAAAAGAAGTATTGAATCTTTTCCCCATATACCCAGTGCATCTAAAAATTTTAGAAATATCCTGAAAATGTACATGCAAAGTGAAATGTTTTAAGCCTTTTTTATTGCTTGTAGCTCATGAAAATAAAAATCCCATATCTCAAAATATTATAGTTCCTAATAAATACAGAAATGATGACAAAAAAAATGTCAACTTAGGCACATAATACTTTGTTGGGGTTCCTTTATTACAAATTACTGCTTCAATGTGGCATGGATCTGGAAGTGATTGGATTGTGGCACTGCTGGGGATTGATTTCACAAGAGGTTGCTTTGCCTTTGGCTCATCTGTATTGTTGGGTCTCATATTCCTCTTAAAACTAGAACATGGAGAATCAAGTTAGGCAAACTGGTGGTAACTGGTTACCTGTTCTGCAGGAAAAGGAAATTGTCATCACAATAAAACTTGCTGTGTTGACTTTGGCCTTAATAAAACACAGTGGACCAAATTTAGCCAGAGAGATTCACAGTATTTATTATGTATGAACTGAAATTTATTAAAACTTTTTTCATGATCTGTAAGCCATAATCATCAACCTTGAAATTTTTCACGTCACATGTAACAAATGTAGGATATTTAAGGGTGACACATTTTAAGTTAAATTATGAAAGAAAATTAACTGCTTCAATTATATCATTTTTTTTTAGATGCGCTGTTTCTCTCTCTCTCTCTCTCAATCATATTATATATAATTAGATTATATATAACGTATAGAAATAAATTTTGTATAATATATTCATACAAGTTTTTCTTTTCCTGAAGTGTGTATGTGAAAAACGTCTCGGGTTACTTGACTGTAACCCTGTTCCCTGATAAAGCGGGAACGAGATGCTGCGTGAAAACGCTATGGGAACATCTCTTTGTTGCCCGGTTGTGAAGCTTGTGCATGTCAAACCCGCCGAATACCTTTGGCTTATAACCTGTGCCA